>WSLN01000796.1:0-10854 GCA_019677355.1 Ceratobasidium sp. 370
CACGTTCGCTTCTGGAGGTGCGCATGCAGATTTTTCCACACGTCATTGTCTGCAAACTATATTCTTTCAACCACTATCACTGTTAAGTACACGTGCTTCCCCCCTCAATTAAAGTGTACCCCAGTATCCATGCATAGTATTGAATCATCATGTCTGCAATTCCTACACGCTTGCACTGCACTTGTCACGCGTGCCTGATCTGTTTTCACCCTGTACTTTGCATGTGTGCCACTCCTTAAATGAAGGCTCACACATGAAACAGCTTCTACACGCATGTATTAATACCTCATTTGTTCGCTGCACCTACCCCTCTCACGGGATGCTGCCACCCACCTGTCCTTGCCCGTATTTCACTTAAATTCCACCGGTCACCAACCACGCGTGATACATCGAATACACGTGTGTGCCACCGGTGCGGATACCCTTGGGATTTTTTAAAATCACCAGCTGAAACGGGTGCAAGAAGGAGCTCCTCTGCATGACCATATTACATCCTGCCTTACATTCGAAGAATGGATCGAATACGCCACAAAAACAGACGACATTCTCTACGCCACGAGAGGGATAAAAGAAGCTATCAAAGGGAAAGCAAACGTAACCACCAAACAAATCGCGACCACAGGAAACACACCCTAAAGGGTCTCAAAGGCTACCATCGATCGACGTAAAAAGGAAGGACAATGCCCTAAAGGCGGCCACAAAAGCCACATGATAAAGGAATGCTGATCGAAATGGAGCGAAGAAGACCAGGGAGACAGGGAGACTGTTAAAGGAAAGGAGGCTGTAATAGAGGACCCCAAGGATGACGTCTCAACGTCCTCGGAATAGGAAAACTAGGACGGCCTACTGGACCCGTGTCTGTAGGCAAGGACACCTCTGATCGTGATCATAGACATGTATACTACCTCAAGAAATCTAATAACGACCCAAATTGCTACATCACGATCCAGGGAATCACGGAACCCACTTTATCGCTCATCGACTCTGGCTCATCTCGCAATTTCTTGGATATCTCCTACGCCCGTAAAAACAATATTCCCCTTATCGAACTTTCACATCCTTGAACTGTCATCGCTATCAATGGGAACAAAACGGCACAGAAAATCCACTTCCGGACAAATCTTAACTTTACCCTGGAAGGAAAGGAATTCAAATGACGTCTCTATGTCATGCCCCTCGGAGATACCACTGCCATACTAGGACAAGAATGGCTAACCGAACGCGATCCCGACATATCCTGGAGAAGAATGGAAATCACATTCCAGGACAAGAAAGGAAAAGCAGCTGGAGAAGTCTTAGACGAAACTCCCATTCCCCCCGAATACCAGGACTTCGCAGATGTCTTTGACGCTGACAAATTCAAGGAGTTACCCCCACATCGATCACACGACTGCACCATCCCCTTTAAGGAAGGAGCAGAACTACCCAAACCGGGAAAACCCTACCCCATGTCCCCAGATCAGGCCAAACAGCTTCAAGAGTTCCTGGAACAGGAACTCAGGGATGGGAAAATACGACCAAGCAAATCACGCATCACTGCCCCATGCTTCTATGTCAAAAAACAGGATGGATCGTTATGACTCGTCACTGACTATCGAAAGATCAATGATATCACCATCAGTGACCAATTCCCCATCCCACTACCGGAAGACCTTATCGAACAGCTTCAGGAAGCCAAGGTCTTCACCAAACTAGACCTCAGATGGGGGTACAACAACATATGCATCAAAGAAGGTGACGAATGGAAAACGGCTTTCTGGACCAAGGATGGGCTTTTCAAATACGTCGTCATGCCATTTGGCCTGAAGAATGCCCCGAGCATCTTCCAACACTTTATGAATGATTTACTGGCCGACTTTTGGGGTGTCTTTGTCATCGTCTACTTGGACGACATCCTAATCTACTCCCAGAACGATGAAGAACACACCCGACACGTACGACTCGTTCTAGAACGACTCCAACAGAACCACCTTTTTGTCCAACCAAAGAAATGCTGCTTCAGGGTCACCACTGTAGACTATGTCGGCCTCATGATAACCCCAGGGGGAATCTCCATGGAACGAGAGAAGGTCAAGGATGTACTCGACTGGCCAGAACCCAAGACAGTCAAACAGACGCAAGCCTTCTTGGGATTCTGCAACTTCTACTGAAGATTCATCCCAGACTTCAGCACGATCGCCAGACCCCTTCACAACCTAACCCAAAAGGGAAAAGTCTGGAAATGGGAAGAAAAGGAACAGGAAGCCTTCCAGCAAATCAAGGAAGCCATTGCTAAGGAACCCATACTCGCCCACCCAGATCCGAAACAACCCTATATCCTGGAAACTAATGCCTCGGGAGTAGCAATGGGTGTGATCCTACGCCAATGGAAAGAGGACGGCAAACTACACCCCATCGCTTTCATGTCCAAAAGCTTCAACCCCGCACAACGAAACTACGATACCTACAACAAAGAGCTTCTTGCAATTGTCGAAGCTCTGAAACACTGGCGATTGTATCTAGAAGACACCCAGAACCCCATTACGATCTATACAGACCACCGTAACCTCCAATATTGGAAGGAAGCACAGCCCACGGACTGAAAACATGCACAATGGTACCTCGAATTGGCGTCCTTTAATTTTGTCATCATGTATCGACCAGGAAAACAGTCCCAGAAGCCTGACGCCCTATCACGACGATCAGACCACGAAGACGTCCCCAACCCCGAACAAGTCATGATCAAGAAAGAACTTTTCCAGGGTTTCAAGGTGGGCATGGGACAGGACGATGTCCTTGCACAAATCAAAGAAGGACAAATGGAGGACGAAGAACTCGAACTAGTCATCACAAACGCCCAACAGAAGGATAGGCTTCCCCCCAGCATACAGAAACAGTTCCGACGATATGAATGGAAGGAAGGACTTCTCTGGTATGACAGCGCCATCGTGGTGCTAAAAGACCCTGAAATCAAGAAGGCCATCCTCTGGGAAAATCATGACTCCCCCATCGCAGGCCACCAAGGACGAGAACGGACCCTAGAACTCATCAAACGGCAGTATTACTGGGCGGGGATGGCCCAGGAAACACACGCTTATGTGGACAACTGTCACACGTGCATCCAGTCCAAAAAAAAGAACTGGGCGGCCCCACCAAAAAACCTCGAACTCCCAGAACGACCATGGCAACACATCAACTACGACTTCATCGTGAAACTGCCACCCTCACAGGGATATGACAGCATCCTCGTGGTGGTAGATCGTTTCTCAAAGCAAGCACACTTCATACCTTGCAACAAATCCATGGATGCGGAAGGAGTGGCGGAAGTCTTCATCAAAGAAATCTTCAAACATCACGGGTTACCGGAAGTCACCATCTCCGACCGAGGCCCAACTTTCAATAGCCACTTCCTCAAGGCCCTGTACGAAAGGCTGCAGATCAAACCCTGGCTCTCCACAGCTTACCACCCTCAGACGGATGGCCTTGCGGAGCGAACAAACCAATGGCTCGAGAACTACCTCTGGAGCTTCTGCAATTTCGAACAGGATGACTGGGTAAAATGGCTACCCATAGCAGAATTCTGTCACAATAACCATATAAACGCCTCCAATGGGCAATCAGCATTCAAAACACTCTACAGACAGGACCCCATCTGGGACATGACCCATCACCCAAGCAACAACCCGAGAGCAAACGATATTGCAAATCACATGAAGGAAGTCTGGGACGAAGCAAGGGCCAAAATGGAACTACAAACAAAGGAACACCCCGAACCCCCAAGACTGGAAGTAGGGGACCAGGTCTGGCTGAACACCAAGAACATTCGAACGAAACGACCCTCGAAGAAGCTTGATTGGAAGAATGCAGGACCATTTCGAATAACCAAAAAGATCTCCACCCATGCCTACGAATTGGAGCTTCCGAAATCCATGCGTATCCATAACGTCTTCCACATCGACCTTCTTACCCCCTATAGGAAGGACCTGTTCAACAGAATACAACCCCGACCACCGCCGGTCGTAACGGAAGAAGGGGAGGAGGAATATAGGGTGGAAGAACTCGTGGATTGGCAACAGACAAAGGAGGGACTATGGTACGAGGTCAAATGGGAGGGTTATGACTCAAGCGAGAACACATGGGAAAGGGCTGAAAAATTCACAGGCCTGGGAGAAGTCATGAGCCGATTTCTCAAGAAATACCCCTCGGCCCCCGTGCCAACAGGGTATAAATAGGAGAAGGGGAGAGCTGGCAACGACAGCAACCCAGCTACCACCACTCCCACTATCCCTCACTCACAATGGCCCCCACCAAGTCCACCCTCGCCTCCAAGCACCTCGTCAAGGGGGGAAGGAGCAACCTCTCAGCCGGGAGAATCGCCGAGGCCAAGCAGTTCGAAGCCGCTACCCGACTCGAACGATGGGGACCTCGGGTGGTCAACGTGGTCCCAAGGGGCCCAATCCTCAAGCTCCGGGAGGCCATGGACACTGCCCCCTGGGGCATGGGAATCTACATCCGGGACCTCTGGTCCATCACCAACTACTGCGAGGCGTGCTGGTACGCCACCGAACTCGACCCTGAGGTCGAACTCGAATACATCCCCTGCCTTGAATGGTGGGGGTGTTATTGGCAGGGTACCACCCTCCACGACCCAAGGCGAGGTCCCCTGCAATGGGTGGGGGATAGCCCACGGCCCGACAACGCCTGGCAGATGCAAAAGACCAAATTGTATCTCGCCCGAGGATGCGTCGGCGACTCCATTTACGGGGTCGTCACGAAGTCAAAGGGGCAATTCCCCTCGATCGAGTGGAAGGCCGACGGCACTTGGTGGGTCCAGGCTGACCACACCAAGAAGTGGGTCAAGGACGTGGTCGCCAAGTGGAAGACACTCGTCCCTGAGCAGTACCACAAGGAGGTCGACGAAATCCCCACCGGACGAATCTGGGCCCTCGCCACCAAGGTAGTGATGTCATGCAGGAAAAATTCCAGGAACCTGTCACCTGCAGCAGGAACCTGTCACATAAGCCATTCACCTGCACCTGCACCTGCACCTGCATGCAGGAATGCAGGTTTCCTGCAGTTTCCTACAAACTGCGGGAATACTGCAGGAGTGCCAGAATGCAGGGATGTCAGAGTTTCAGGAGGACAGGTATGCCAGAACACAGGTTTACAGGCTGCATGGGATCTTCAGCAATATGGGATTGGTCTCACTTTAGTCACAGACATTTGCAGACTTAATGTTTCCTCAGTGAAATCACTGGGGTTAAGTTACATTCTGCTTTGATGCCATATAGATATTGCTGGTAGTACAGTGTCTGGATTATATTGGGACTCGAGTTGAGCCTCACCAAAGACTGATTTCATAGTTAGCATTGTCTTGTATGTATCAAATGTAAATTTTCTGCCAACCTCATGGATGGTTGCCCTTGATATGAACGGGATATGCGGGAATTCCAGCACTGAATTGGCAGGAACCCTGGCGCTTAAGCGCAGGTTTCCTGGGGTTTCCTGCCAGGTTCCCAAGTGCCTGTTGATGTTTCGGCCCTCGCCCCTGCCCCTGCAATGCAGGAACCTTCCCTGGGGGATGACAGGAATACCTGCAGCAGGTAACCTGGGTGACATCTCTACACCAAGGGCAAGATGTCCTGGGACCGGCTCATGGAGTGGTTCGACCAGCATGCCTGGGACGGACACAAGGAGGAGGACAGAGAATGGGTCCTGTGAGGACACGGACAAGAGTTTGGGCTCCTAGTGTAGAGGTAACCAGTTGTTGCTACCATGCGCCCCGGTTAAGGTAGCCTCCCAAAAGGGGAGATGTACTTAGATAGTCTTGTTCTCTTGTTTCTTTTTTTCTTCTCTTTCTTTTGGGGCTTTGTGCTCGTCCCCTCTTTGGGACAACCACTTTTGGGGGGGGAATGTTGTGAGTTCGCGCTGCGTGCTCCCAACTTTTCTTGTGGCTTGCATGCCTTGCCACCGGCCTTAGGCCGCGTAGGCTTTCTTGCTTCTCTTTGCCCGACTTGGTGTACGCACCATTCATGGCTGCGCCTTGTATGAGTCGCGGGTACGCGCGTCCTGTGCTGATGCTGCGCCCCCAGCTACCACTGTATGACTTGTCTCTCAGTCCATAGTATAAATACAGTGGTGCGCAAGCCTGGATACTCCAGCTTGCTACACCTTGTCTCGCTCATCCACTTCAGGAGCTCCCTAGCGGGACTCGTCAGCCTGGCCGTTACAGCCGACCACTTCGCCTCTCTACTGCAGCGCACCCCTTTGAACTCTCTCAACTTACTTGGTCTCTGCCTTCACGCGGCCTTAGTCTCCTCAACCTCCAGTCCGACTGCCACGAGACCACTCTTCGTATTACCACCTCCACCTTCGCAACTTCGCTACTTCGTCACGTCTTGCTAGGTCGTGACAGAATAGGGGTAAGTGTGATTTCCCCCTGCTACTATCTTTGGTTCTGCTCATTGGATCAATTTGAAATTTTGCACACTGTATCTAACATATGTATGTTCAAGGATCGCTTCATTAGAATGCGTGCGGGAAGTGCGGGAAGCGCAGGAAGGTGCAGGAAGTGCAGGAAGTGCCCTGTGCTGCCAGCATGCTGGCATATGCCAGAATTCCAGCGGAATTCCGGCTTCCCGCCTGCGGGAGCGGAAGCGGGAGCCACCAAGGCCAAAATGTGTTGAATTCCGGCGTGTGGGAGCCAAATTTCGGCATTTTTTCGGCGTTACATGCTTAGCCAAGACAGGCAGATCTGGTGGAGAAGCTTAAAGATGCCAGGATCTTCATGAAGATGGATATCAGATGGAGTTTCAATAACATTCAGATTAAGGAAGGAGATGAGTGGAAAACTGCCTTCCACACAAAGGAAGGGTTGTTCGAATACCTCGTAATGCCATTCGTGGTAAAAAATGGTCCAGCCACCTTCCAGTGCTTCATGAACGAGATCTTCCATGACCTCATTGATGTAACGATGGTCGTGTATATGGATGATATATTGGTCTTTTCAAAAGATCAAGAATCACATACCAACCACGTCAGGGAAGTGCTGTCCAGACTCAGGAAGCACCACCTGTTCCTGAAACCCCACAAGTGTGACTTCTACACAACTACTACTAGCTTTATCAGTATCATAATATCCCCAGAAGGGATATCTATGGAAAAGGAAAAGGTAAAGGTGGTCTTGGAATGGAAGGAACCCCAGACCATCAAGCAGGTACAATCCTTCTTAGGATTTGCAAACTTCTATCAAAGATTTGTGAACAAGTTCAGTGGTATAGTCAAACCACTAACTGAACTTACTAAGAAGGGTACACAATGGAGATGGGGTAAGGAAGAACAAGGAGCTTTTGATAAGATCAAGGAAGAGATCACAAAAGAACTGGTTTTGATCCACCCTGACCCTAATAAGCCCTACTTCCTCGAAACAGATGCCTCAGGAGTTGCCATGGTGTCATGACTTATGAAAATGGTCATGATGGATAGCCAGAATTAATCTACGATTTATGGTATTTTATCCGAAGAAGAATAAACCACTTATAAGGTCACGTGGTCTAAGCGCCATGCTTGGTCAGCTGACAGGTGAGCTTTATGCGCTATGTGCTTGACTGTCACCTGTCACCTGACTAAGCCGGCGCTTATTGGATTACATGACCTAAGCACCATGATTGGTCAGCTGCCAGGTGAGCTTTACACTCCTGGTGCCTAACTGTCACCTGTCACCTGACTAAGCATGTCATGTGACCCTCGGATGAAGAAGCGGCTCCTATAAGATTTGGAGCCGTGCAAACATTACCTGTTACTGACCCAAGGCCTTACTAACCTCATCTCCCTCCACATAACAGTACACAGTGTTGTTTGGACAAGATCACATGACCAAACAACAAACAATAGAGTCACCTGACGGCTGGTAAACACTGAAGTCAGGTGATTGTCAAACGACCAATGGGAGGGACTTGGGAGTGCTGCGGACTGCACAGCGAGTGACTCATGACTTTAGCATGTATATAAAGAGAGGTGAAGACAACTGGTGGCCCCAGTTTGCTTTACCTCGTCCACCACCAGTAAACTACAGAAGGAATAAGACAATAGACTGGATATTGCATCCACACCAATAGATAATATAGAGAACATGGAACGCCACTACACAGGTAACAGACAGTACAAGACGCACTTGTACGGGTCACGACCTAGTGAGAGGTGACGAAGTATCCGAGTAGCAAAGGTGGACGTGGCGAAAAGAAGTGTGGTCTCATGGCGGTAAGGTGGTATTGATATAGGGGTGACGAAGTTAAAGCTACGGGAGGCCAAGACCGATGATACCTAGGGTATTCGAAGGTGTGCACTGTAGTAAAAGGGCGAAGTGGTCAACTGTGACGGCCAGACTGACGAGTCCCACTAGGGAGCTCACTTAAGTAGATGAGCAAGATGAGGTGTAGCAAGCTGGGGATCCCAGGCTTGCACACCACTGTATTTATACCACTAACTACTCAACGAGTCATACAGTGGTAGCTGTGGGTGCAGCGTTGGCACAAGACACGCGTACCTGCGAGTGATACAAGGCGCAGCCGTGAATGGCGCGTACACCGAAACGGAAACCGAGAAGCGAGAAAGCCCATGCGGCCTAAGGCCAGTGGCGAGACAAGCGAGCCACAAGAAAAGTTGAGGGTGAGCGAGGTGAACTCACAACATTCCCCCCCCAAAGGTCATCGTCCCAAAGAGAGGACGAGTGCAAAGTCCGAGAAGAAGAAGAAAAAAAGAAAACAAAATACGACCAAGACATCTAATTACATCTCCCCTTTTGGGAGGCTACCTTAACCGGGGCGCATGGCAGCAACGACTGGTTACCTCTACACTAGAAGCCCAAACTCTTGTCCATGCCTTTACTCGGCGAAGACCCATTCCCCTTCTTCGTTCATCCAGGCCATGTCCCTACTCCAGGCGTGCTGGTCGAACCACTCCATGAGCTGGCTCCTTGACATCTTTCCCTTTTTGACCAGGGACCAGATTCGGCCAGCGGGGATTTTGTCGATGGCCCCATGGAATTGTCCAGGGACCTCGTCCTTCCATTTCTGGATCCCCTCCTCGACCCATTTTGCCACAGTGTCTTGGCGGACCCACCAGGTCCCGTCGGCCCTCCACTTGAGATTGGGGTACTGTCCCCTGGACTTGAGGACCGCCCCGTGGACCGAGTCGGCGACGCACCCTCAGGCCATGTAGAGCTTGGCCTTGGCTCAGAGCCAGTCGGTGTCCAGTCAGGGGCCATCCCCCACCCACTGCAGGGGGCCATGCTGGGGGTGGTGGTAGGTGGATCCGGCCCAGTGGCATCTCCATCGCTTGTGTAGGCGGACGTAGATGAGCTTGACGTCCGGGTCCAGCTCCTTGGCATACTGCAAGGCCTCCTTGACGTTTGTGACACGTTGTACGTCCCGCACATACTCGCCGATCCCCCCAGGGGCGGCGTCGTCGACCTCTCGCACTCAGAAGAGGGCCCCCTCCTGGTTGACGGAGATGACCCGGGGGCCCCAGGGCTCAGGCCTTCGGAGAGCGCCCACCTTCCCAGCCTTGGTGACGGCGGCGGTCCGGGCGTTGCTCCTTCCCCCCTTGGTGAGGTGCTTGGAGATGGCGGTGGGCTTGGTGGCAACCATGGTGGGGGTGTAGTGGTAGTAGTGGTAGTGGTAGTAGCTGGGGAGCTGTTGTTACTGGCCTTCCCCTCTCCTTTTTATAGCTGTTGGGTACAGGTGCCAAGGGATATCTGTTGAGGAAGTGACTCATGACCCCCCCTAGGTTCACAAATTTCTTGGCCCGTTCCCACGTGTTCTCACTTGAGTCATACCTGTCCCATTTGATCTCGTACCATAATCCTTCCTTTGTCTGTTGCCAATCCACGATTTCCTCTACCCTGTATTCCTCTTCCCCTTCTTCTGTGACAATCAGCAGAGGTCTGGGTTGTTTTTGGCGAAAAGTGTTGTGAGTTCGCTTCACTCACCCCCAACCGTTCTCATGGCTTGCCTGCTCCGCCTCCGGTCTTAGGCCACGTAGGCTTTTCGCTCCTCGGTCTCCGCTTCGGTGTACGTGCCATTCACGGATGCGCTTTGTATGACTCAAGGGTATGCGCGTCCTGTGCCAATACTGTGCCCGCAGTTACTGCTGTATGACTCGGCCCTTAGCTAGTAGTATATATACAGCGGTGCGCAAGCCTGGATTCTCCAGCTTGCTACACCTCGTCTTGCTCATCCACTTCGTGAGCTCCCTAGTGGGACACCTCAGCCTGGCCGTCACAGTCGACCACTTCGTCCTCCTACTACAGTGCACACCCTCGAGTGCCCTCAGTCTCTTCGGCCTTAGCCTTCACCAAGCTTTGACCTCTTCGTCCACACACCGACATTGTCTCAGTGCCACGGGACCACGCCCTACCAAGCCACCTCCACCTTCGCTCCTTCGTCACTTTTGTCACATCTCACTAGGTCGTGACAAAAAGGGTCCTCTTTGTATGGGGTGAGGAGATCGATGTGGAAGACATTGTGAATGCACATGGATTTTGGAAGCTCCAATTCATAGGCGTGGGAGGAGACCTTTTGGTGACTCGGAACGGTCCTGTGTTCTTTTGGTTGAGCTTCTTTGAAGGTCGCTTCGTTCGGATGTTCTTGGTATTGAGCCAGACTTGGTCCCCCACTTCTAGGTTAGGCAGTTCGGGTTGGTCCTTGGTTCGTAGTTCCATCTTTGCCTTAGCTTCGTCCCAGACTTCCTTCATATGGTTTGCGATATCATTTGCTCTTGGATTGTTGCTTTGGTGGTAATTGATATCCCATGTTGGGTCCTGTCCGTAGAGGGTCTCAAATGCTGTTTGTCCAGTGGAGGCATTCACGTGGTTAT
>WSLN01000797.1:0-10852 GCA_019677355.1 Ceratobasidium sp. 370
GGTGGGGATCCGGTTATGCGGTGCTCGCACTAGGTTTGGCATCCGACACCCCCAAGAGACACGTTAATTAGCTTGTTGGGTATAGCCTTCTTGCAAAGTCGCGTGGTTGCACCGGCGATGCTTAGAATTGATTCCCAGCTAGCGACTTCCTATCTCCGAGCACTTGCTGCTCCATTTTGCAGCGTCATGAATGCTTCTCATTGACCAGCCCCGACCCACGCAAGACCGAGTCCCATTCCGGTGGTGATGGACTGACACGTGGCCGATTCGGGCATGTCTCAATACTCTCCTTTGTGCTCTCGGAGTGGCGTCGAGATACGGAATTTGCTAACCACGTGAAAAGCCAAAGCCACCACGTTGGTGTGCGTTCCCAAGGCAGATACTTGCCTGGATCCAAGCCACTGATTGATCGGACCCTAACCGCCAACGTCCTCACGAGGGCTTGGTGCATTTTGGGGTACTAGGGGGAAGTTGATTTTCGGCGGGCCATAGCGCCGCGTTGGGGTATCATATGGCTTGCATGTAGTAATAAAACATTTATAATTGAATTTTCTCTAGATTCTAAGCTAAAGATCATGCAAAAATATGGGGTTTTCGCGACAGGCTCGAGTGCTCAAGGATGAGGTCGGCTCACTAGCAGAGCATAGCCACAGGGTCCCGGCGCTTAACTCGGAGCGACACTCTCCTCCTCGACTCGACTCACTGTGTGGCGAAATGGGTAATAAGAAGAACGCGAAAAAGAGCGCGAACACTAAAAACTCGACTACAGATCCTTCTGAAGATTCTTCTGGGGAAAACTCTAGTGATTCTGGTGCTCATCTGGATGGATCTGACTACTCGTGGCTGGCAGAGGAGAACCTCGAGTATGTGGACGATCCCGAGCTCTACAGGAAATGCCGAGCAGTAGTTGACAAGGTCTACGAAGAGGGTCTTGACTATGGCTACTTTAACTGGGCGGTGAACTACGGGAATAAATACAAGGAATCTAGAACCGACAAAGTGCTACAGCGGGCTCGATCTGAATTCCGTGGGGACCACCTCATTCCTATGCTTCGGAATGTCCGTTTTCCACCTCGCGCTGAGACTAAGGGGCCGCGAACTAAGGGGGCGGCAGAGTCCATCGATAAATTCGCTCTTTCTTTGACTGCACGGCGACTACGAGAGGAGATGAGGGATTTTGAAGAGGATTATGAAAATATCAAGCCCGAGGCCTTATCACAGCAAGATTGTCTCAAATCGCTCAGCTTTGATGCCCTGGAAGCTCGGGTGCATGCTCTCTGTCCGACTTTATTTATCCTATTGTTCATGCTTTCAACTTGTGTCTATCGGAAGCACCACTGGGGGTACAACAATCAGGATGCCAGTTTTGTTAGTACACGCTCTTGATTTTTGTGTCGATTTCGCTTACTTTTGCATAGTTTGTTGTCATGATTATCTGTGCCACGGCGTATCAACTCTCGAGCCATAATAATGCCTTTCAGCGACTGCTTGGTTATTATTTCAAGGCAAAGCACGTCCCAAAAACCATCATCGACATGCTATCTAGTCTTAACCTTTGCATGAGCTACCGCTCTGTCACTGCTACCCTCTCCACCCTTAGCCAATCCATCCGCCAGGCTGCGCTTGAGGCAGTCCAAAACTTTCCTTTTCTCATTGTACATGACAATATTCGGATCAAGAAGGCGGTTCGCTCTCAGCGGTGTGATAATCAGACCATGACAGACAATGGGACGGCTATGACTGTGATTATCCTCCCCGAGTCTGCGCGTCCTGCTTGGGAGGATCCCGAGGAGATTAGGGCACTTAACTCGCATATAGAGAGGCGGCGTGCACTTGGTACATCTCTCCGTATTACAGCTAAAGATATCTTCAATGCTCAACGTCAAGAGCGAGTTCTGGAACACAAGCTTGGCCACATATTTGACATCTTGCGTGCTATTCCGTGTTTAAAAGGAGCTGCTGCCCTATCACATCATCGTTTGCAACGTCTACCTAGCTGGCACCAACTCAAGTCCGGACCAGATCATGTTACTCGACAGTTTATGCTTGCTACTCGTCCGATTGATGAGTCGTCCTACTCTGGCAATCTAATGGTTATTCAAGATATAATGCGCCAGCTGGGCTTTGATTCTGGTGATCAACTTGTCCGACTTGCTCTGGAGCGCATAATAGCTTGGGTTGGGGATGAATTAACCATTTCGCGTCTTCGTATGCTCAAATGGCTGCGCCAAGAGGAGAAGAATGCATACGACCGACTAGATCCTTTTGTACCATTATTTGGTTGGTTCCATGCGCTAATGTGTCTTGCATTCTGTGTCTTTGAGAACCACCGAGGTTCAATTGCAGGTCTAGGACTTGCACGAACAGTTAATAGCCTTCAGCGGCTTGGTTTCTCAGTCGATATGCGCCGGACACGGCCAGATTACCACACAGTCAAGGAGTGTCTTATGCATGACTTCGAGTCACGTGTACGGGACCTTTGGCTTGAGGAGACTGGCACTAAAACACTTGAAGAGCTTAATGCTTGGATACGAGACCCGGTGCGAACCCCTGAGGATATTTTTGCTGCAGGAAAGCATATACAACGCACTCGGGTGTCTAGGCAAGCACTCCCCCTGTACCAGGCCGAATTGCGATGCTCTGGCCGGCCTTTAGATGCTGTTTTTGTTGAATCCTTGCTCCAGAATCGTCACGAGGAAATGTTCTGGGATCTGCGGCATGCTGTGAAGCACGGAGATGTTGGCCATATTGAAGATCTTGTTCCCGACTTGCTGGTCTTTTTCACTGGCAGCCGGAACACCAACTATGCCCGACAAATGTATGAGCTGCTACAGACTCTGTACTATGAGTCAACTGACAAAATGAGGTCAGTTTTACTGCGCATATAGTCATATTATGTCTGAGATCTTAGCTAGATATGCCATCCGGGAGAATTGTTGGCTTGTTAACATGACTGGCAGACCAAATGGGTTCTACCCTGTTGACCAGCGCCAAGAGTTGAACAATGGTGGCATTCGGGTAGGTACTTAATACTCAAAATGCCTTGGTACTTGTTGGTTTATGTATGCTTGCAGAGTCATGGTCCTGCACCACAGTCGGGTGCCACTTGGGATGACTTGGCAATTGCTTCCCCCCTTATTCCACTTTACATGGATATTGTGAAGCATGTGAAAGACTCGGTAAGTCCTTGTTCCATGTTGCATGCATTCGCTTACTTCCGTTTAGATTGCACGGACACAATACTCTCGTGTTCATAAAGATCCTGCATGGGAGAAGGACCTTGATGTTCTCATGCACGACCATGCTCTCACCCAAGTCATGGTCCCTGTACCTGGCAGAGAGGTGCCGACAACATCAAAACCATGCAAAGATTTCTTCAAGCTTGGATCGACTATATTACAAGACAGTGACGCACTCGACAAGTACACTGACCAGCGCACACCATTCTTTGAGTCACGTGTTACGAAAAATGATTTTAGCAACTACTTCCAACCTCCGTCACGAACACCCTCCGAGCAACCTGAACCCTCCCAAAATCCTTCTGAACTACCGGAAACCCCACCTGAGCACTCCTCGCCATAATTAACTTGAGCACTTGGGTCATCTGGAGGTGGGAGTTGAGGCTGTGGAATGGATGGTGGATTTGGACAAAATAATGGTGCTGGAATAGGCGCATGGTTATATGGGCTACCATGTTGATAATGGAATTGAACTGGACTGGACTGACTGGGTGTGAGAGAGCGAGCTTGGATGTGGATAGGATGGAGTGGTCGGGTAGCACTTGTAAGGTTTGGTAAGTGCCGGCAATTTGGCTGCGATGAGGCTGGTGTGGGATATGCAGAAGGTGTGTGGGACTTCAGAGGTCGACTGGAAGTTGTGTTTGATACTGGCCAAGCACTCAGGACAGGCCTTGGATGATGGGGGGATGGATACGGCTGGGCTAGGTGAGTATCATCGGGATGACTTTGCAGACTATTCTCAGGAGTAAGGGGAGGTTGGGAGACCCTATGGGGGTGGCGCGGGGTGCGTGTAGCTTCTACTTTTGTTCTGGAGCTGCCCACGGCCGCCAAACGACTGTCCGGAGCAATATTCACAGGTAGACGTTGCGCCAGGGCCGAATTTGAAGGGCCATGCGTCAACCCCAATGGTGCGAATACATTTGTATTCTCAATATGGCGCCCATAGCCCGCCAGAGTGGGTGTTGAGTGCTAGTTTGGTCAGTCAATACTCGCTTTTTTTTTCTCTTGTAGCGCCAGACTAACTCACCCCCGCCATTATTCCCGATTGTACACTCGCCCCCAACATTGCCTCTCGATTCACCACTGACCCATTGTCTGAGATTAGCCGTAGGGCCTCGGCTCTTGATACCATGGCATTGTGCGTATGCCGAGGCTTGGGAGCAATTGAATGTGCCGTTGGAGGGACTGTGCTGTAGGGGTGAGGCATTGAGGGATGAGGACTCGCCAACGGCCGTGATGGAGTACGAGCGGGTGCAGACGGGTACTGAGGGACTGATTGTGATCCAAGTGAGTCGAAATGAGTGTGTTTGCGGCCCCTCACATTCGCCCTCTTCACCACCTCGTCCGCTCGTCGCTCTGCTTCGATTGCAGCCACTTGCCGTGCATTCCTCTCTGCTTGCGCCATCTCGTACGCAACCTGTCTAGCTATATCTTTGTCTCTCTGCTTGGATTTTCTCGCTTCTTCCTTTGCCTTCATTTCCTCCAGTTTTCGCTTATCCTTTGCAGCTTTCTCCTCGAGTTGTCGTTTCTCTTTCTCGACCCTGCCATGCTCTTGCTCCATCGCCCACTCTGCTGCCACATCCCCCAGCAATGCTAGGATCTCGGCTCCCCAACAATCTCGCTGTGTCCACACGGGCTTGAGCGAATTGAACGATTCCAGGGTGATGATGTTCTTCGACCGTGCAATCGAGTCCAGTGCCGCGTCGGTCATGATATCTTCGAGGCCAACATATCGCTTTTCCGACTCCTCAAGAAGCTTCCGGTCTCTCCAGGCGCCAAGGTGAGCTTGGTATCGAGCCAATTCCTTCCCTGTTTGCGTCGGCGGCTTTGTACTTGATTTATGCCTCAAGCCAGTCTCCTCACGCCCCGATTCAAATATAACTTCTAGCTCCTCGCGTTGGGCAGCTCGGTGTGCCAGGTGTGTATCGTGTTCACTGACCGCCTCGTTCCGAGCACGTCGAGCAACGCACAGGTCGCAGGTTCCATTCATGTAGCACGATTCGTGTGAAGGATTCCCGAACGCCTCGTCAAGCACCTTGGTTCGACAGCCGTGGGTTGTAATGAACCGAGCGACATCAGCCTGCATCCTCTGGCGCCGGTAAGTTGTTTTGCCTCTCTTGGTGCTCGTTTCTCGTGCATCGGTTCCAGGTTCATCCTCGATTGCGCCGTCCTCCACCAACATATCACCAAGGCCGTCCTCAATATCCCCAAGCGGGTCCTCCTCGGCCTTGACTTCAACAAAATCGTCCGGCAGTACGTCTTTGACATTTTCACACATCGCTTGCGCTTGCTTGTACTGATTCGGCGTCACCATCATGACGGCTCTGCCCCGAGTACCCTTCCGGCGTGCTAAACGTCCTGACCGTTGGCAGTGCGTAACAACCGAGTCGGTCACCCCGAACTGAACAGAAAGGCCCACGTTGGCAAAGTCGGCACCCTATATGCACGTGAATACAAAGTTCATACAACAGTTAGGCACTTACCATGGTGAGTGCTTCCGTAGCCACCAGTATCTTGCAGTCCCCATTCCTGAATGCCTGGATGGCATCTCGCTTGCCGCTCTCCTCTCTCAGTGAGTGATACGCGATTATCTTCTGTGCCGACTCGCCCACCCATCCCAGATGATTGCGCAGGACAGTGGTGATTTTTTGTGTGTCGGGGATCGCGTTGGTAAAGACCAGAGAAGGAACAACCTCCTCGGCCAGCGGAAAAAGGTTGGTTATCTCCTTGTACGAGGTGAGCCCGCCAGTCATCTGATAGATCGAGTACTCAATGTTGTCACGATAATTGCCTAGATTTTTGACGACTAATTCTTGCCGTGATCCAAGATGCAAGGCGTCAATGATCGCCCTTTTGACAGGCTCAGTCGCCGTTGCCGTCACAGCTGCAAATGGGGTGCCCCAGAGCATTGCACGCAGATTCCCGACGTTCCCGTATTCCTTGCGGAATTCCTCGCCCCAGATATGAATGACGTGCGCTTCATCCACGACCACGAAATGCTGTCGATCGCTCAATTCCGGAGCAACGACCACTTGTCGTAACTTGTTAGTGGCGAAGAACGCCTCGGGAGACGATATTACGACTTGGTACTCGCCCCGGAGGATTTTCTGGGGCTAGGTGAGCATTGTCCGATTATATGTGGCTTGGCGGCTACTAACCTTTTTTTCCTCTTGTAGGTTTGTACTCGCATTTATGCATACTGTCGGGACTCCCCAGTCGTTGAAGTCCCGCACCTGCTGCTCCTCGATCACGTTTAGCGGTGACAGTATCCATGTTATCGAGTGTGGAACCACAAACGGCACAAGCACGAAGGTAAGGGATTTTCCACCACCGGTAGCCACGATGGTGAGTGTATCTTTCCCAGCGAGCCTGTTGAGCGCGTTTTCTAACTGCCAGTCATATGGAGTCTTTTTCGTTCGTCTTTGGGTCTCCTGGATGAGCTTGTCGCGCAGTAAATCGGTGTCTAGTGGCTCGGACGGCTGAAGAAGACAAGGTGGCGATTCTGAAGCCATAACGAGTATATTTTTGTATAAAAATTCTTTAGGATGCGAGTAAAAAAAACTCTAGCACAGAAAGCGCCAGTATCAGAGTGAAATCAGCGAGTTGTACCGTCGAATGCTCGTCGCGCAAGGCAAGTCCGCCACGGCGCTTAGTGTTTGATGGATTGGAAATCACGCTTTCCTTAGCAAAAGCCCCCCCTCGCGCGTTGCGTTTGTTGGCCTCAAAACCGGCGATTCTCGAGCGGAAAACTGTACGATGCCCTAATTTCGACCTCCCACTACAACTTTTACTAATTACACGATGGCAGTTTATCAGATTTCCATAGCACTATGGCCCGCCGAAAACCAGCTTCCCCCTAGTACCCCAAAATGCACCAAGCCCTCGTGAGGACGTTGGCGGTTAGGGTCCGATCGATCAACGGGCTTGGGTCCAGGCAAGGCAGATACCGCAGAGGAATTGTTAGTGTAATAGACCGGGCGGCTCCGGAATGGGTGTATGCGCTAGTATGGGCCACGCTATACCGCGTTTGGCACCGGAAACATAGTCGGTAGCGCCGTTAAAGCGAAACGAAGCCTCGTGATGTCGTTGAGCAAATGCTCGATAATAAAAATACAGTCATTACTCGGTAGATTAATCATCTGTCTGGGCACTATTTTTCTGGCTAGAGTGCAATGAACTTCCCGGGTATCGGTTGGTGAACTCGTCGCCAGTAACGCTGAAAGGATCTTTCCATTGTCCTTCACAGGTGACGAACGGAGATATGTCGATTGTAACGTTATATGACATATTGGAAGGAAGGTGAGGTGGGGCGGGAGAGTGCGTCGAGCCAGCCACCCTATTGGTTCGCTGTTGCCTAGAAGCCTGAGCAGATCCGAGCTTGGGGACCCCAGGCGACGGAGTCCATTTTGCTGACCGCAATACGCGCAAGCTGAGAGGGGTCAATAGGTGAGACCGGTGCGCGGGGCGGAAGAGTGTGGGTGCGATTCAGTACTCACCATTTTGGAGTCCAATTCATGCAACGATGTTGACCAATGTAGTATGTCCTAATTGGTTGATGTTCTTGATGCACAGCCCCAGATTGAAGCGCCCAGGTCACGCCCATGATTATGACAAGTTTTCATACCTGCCAGGACCCCCCCTCCCGCCGCCATCAAGATCCCGACCCCATAATGGCAACGGCCGCAGTGACCCGTTCGCCCAATACACGATAGCGCCTTGCGCCGCCTTGTACTGATGGCATATCGTTTTTTGAACTTGAGGCTTCGTTTTTATCAAGCAGCCCGATCTAAACTGCATTTCACACTAGTAGCATTTGTGCTAAACGATATACAGCACATAAAGTTATACGTGCAGCGAAACTCGGACCAAGCGCTCCTGGATTACTTGGACGCGCGACACTCGATCGGCACTCTGGACCTGCCGGTTTAGCGAGATGTGGTCGAGCGTGTAGTTTATCTTGTGGAGGGTGTTTCGCCAAAACAGATTGTGAAATAATTGCATTCTTGCCAAACTCTTGAGAGGCTTGGCTAGTGCCCGACCCATAGAAAACAAATATGTATTGTTTGTATACAAAGGAATAAAACGTTGTATATGAGAAGTAGAGACAGTAGAAAAAGAGAGAAAGATGGGGGCACAAGAGAGCTCAAAGGCCCTCTATTTGTACCCTATTAAGTGTACCGAGTCATACGCTCAGAACCCATGCGCATACAGGCGCATACACGCTTGACTCGATTATTATCCAGACCATTCCATACAATTCCAGGCGATTCTACACGACCAACTACTTCACCAGCCGCCGGGGCGCGAATGATCTAGTAGCCTTTACAGTCCCTCAAAGCCATCAGAATCCAATAAGCCCAGGACCACGACATGCTCACCTGGTAGTAATCCGGTGGTGATGTTCCTGGTCGCCGCTCACGCCCATGCGATGTGTCACCCCGGACCTCCCGGACCTGAGACCGACCTGGTGCTGGTGTCTGAATCTGACGCGGCTCGCTGCGGTTTTGTTTACCCCTTATATCTGCACCTCTCACAACAGTTGCACGACCCTTTGTGTGAGGTCGTGGAGCTATCGGAGCCGCGCGCGCGATCGGCAACGACGCCAGAGATGAGTCACCGTGCTGATTGTAGGTTGTAGTGCGTGGTTTAGAACCGAGCGATAACGATGAGTTGCTGGAATTTGACTGCGCATATCCTATACGATAAGCTTCAAAGTTGAACAAAATATATTCCACCGTGTAATACTCACGTTAATCTGTTCAAATCCTCCATGTAAATGCCCGTAGCTAATTGGAGGAAGGCTGTATGGCTTGCACTCGGCGTTCAGGCGATCTGCGGATTCGGACATGAGCCTATGACGCCGCCAGGTATACCACATCGCAAGGATTATTAACCAGGTGACCGCAATGGTGCCGAAGACGATCCCGGCAATTCCTGCAGCACTTGGTCTTCCAACTGAGTTCCCTGTCGACTCAGGCGAGGGCCGGATGATATCCACGTGGTCGACATCAAGATACCTGCCTTGAGGGTCATTATTGGTCACTGTGAGTTTGTGCGTGCCGGGTCCGAGACCGTCTGCATAGTACTGGAAATTGCCGAGATCAGACGACGTCAGGACAAGGCAGTCGGACGGGGAATCTGACCAATATATTTTTAGGATGAAAGTCCTTTGTGAATCCGTTCAGGACGACTGGTGGGTGATCATCAAGATTGATGGTGTAGACACCATGATCGTTGAGCGTGCCACCGTACAAGTAGATTCCGCTGCCTTCGAAGGCCAAGGACGCACTTGCCCCACGTTGCGAGGTAATGCTGGAGTGGTTGAGTATCATATTGTGTTGACAATGTGGCTGGCTCACTGTTCAGTTTTACCATAGTAGTTATTAACAAATTGGCTCGAGGTAGACCACGCGCTCGGTGGCCTGTATTCAAATTGCCCGTCATCTAGTGTCTCGCTCAAACCCCTGTGAGAAGGATCAGAGGCGGGTCAAACCAAGAAAACGATTGCATACGCTTCGTCGTTCGATGTCCAGGTAATAAAATCAATATCGACAAACGGTTGTGCGGAGTTTGTTTCGCCGTCATTAGTGAGCGTGATGTTGTGCAAGCCATTTGTGAGCCCAGATCGAGCATACAGGGGCTGTTGTGCAAGCTAAGCAAGTCCGTAGAACGAGATAAAAATGCGGGACCTACTACTTGATAGACACCATCGGTTCCATCCGGTTGTGTTGGTGCATATCCGTCAAATTCCTGGGGCTGCTCGTTATCCACTTTCACACTATATTGACCATGGTTTCCACGCTTGGCGCCAAAAATGTAGACAGCAGTGCCGTTGAATCGAAAGGACGCCTAGAATATTGGTTGAATATAAGCAAATAATTCAAATAGTACAACGCAATGTCAAAAAGCTTACTTGAGATCCAGTTGTCCGACTGGAATGAAAGGAATTTCCTGCGTAGCGACTAGTAAACGGATCGCCGCTAAAGTTGTACGAGTCCCTCCATTGCCCCGTGTAAGTGATGAGGGGCGAGATATCGTCTATAGTGACATTATAGGGCATGCTGGGTAGCCGGAGGGGGGAGTTCTTCAATCTGGTCGAACCAATCCCGGGCGAAAATACCAATACAGTTAATGGAAGAACAGTTTTTCAGCCAAAACTCCCCGACGTTGACTGTGCCAGCACCGACCAACTCGGATGGGAGAGCAGAGGGACACAAGCAAGATGCACGAACCTTCTCGGTGATTTATAGGCATCATATAACGTTAACGCCAACCGGAAGTGTCACGCTAAATTCTACGTGAAAACAGTGCGGGGCTTGTTATATACCTGATGAAGGAGATGAAAGGGTCAGAATGAGCTTTACTCTTATTGGCCATACCTGAGGGAATGGTTACACGGCTAATGCCATATTCAGCTCAGCCATCTTTCATCGAGTACATTCCTGTCATACGTTGCTTCCTGTCCCATGTTCACGAGCTAGCTTGTGTACCCACTCTATCATGCGCGAGTCAGATGGTCAAACACTGTCACGGTCTCACTGTGGGAAGTGGGGGCGCTTCCACGGGCGCTGGCGCTCTGAAAGCGCCAGGTACGAGCGCCTTGGGAGCTGAAG
>WSLN01000799.1:0-10846 GCA_019677355.1 Ceratobasidium sp. 370
AGGGTGGGCGAGGGTGGGCGAGGGTGGGCGAGGGTGGGCGAGGGTGGGCGAGGGTGGGCGAGGGTGGGCCAGTGAGCCTGGGCGAGTGACGGTGGGCGAGTGGGTGTGGGAGGCGGGTGATGGTGGGCGAGCGAGTGTGGGCAAGGGTGGGCGAGCGAGGGCGGGCAGGCGAGCGTGGGTGGACGAGCGTGGGTGGGCGAGCGGTGGTGGGTGAGCGAGCGGGCGGGCGAGTGAGCGTGGGCGAGCGTGGGCGAGGGCGAGCGGTGGTGGGTGTGCAAGTGTGGGCGGGCAGGTGAGCGTGGGTGGGTGAGCGTGTGTGGGCAGGCAAGAGCGGGCATGGTGTACGAGTGCGAGGGTGGGCGAGCGAGGCGGCGTGTGTGCGCCAGGATGAGGCCAAGCGAGGCAGACGGCAGGCAAGCGAACATGGGTGGAAGAGCCAGGCAAATGAGGAGGCATTCATGCACCAGGGTGTGGCAGGACAGGCGAAGTGAGTGGCGGGGATAAAACGGTGGAACAGGGGGTCTTACCTGGGTCATGGCCACCACGCTTGAGCGATCAGTGCGGAACGGCATGCGAAGGGTGGTTAGTAGCGGGGGTAACGATGCTGGGCACGCGGGGCTTACCTGCGTTGGCAGCAGCGCCAGCCAAAGCGGCATGGTGGTTGGTGTTGATGAACATTGTCTACAAGCCCTTGATTACATAAGCGCCAGCACTCTGCATAACATTGTAAGTCCTGTGGTGCAAGTGCAGTGGGCCTGCCCTAAATAACGTTCCAATATATGAAAAATTTGAAATTTTGCCAAAAATAGAAAAGATGCAGGACACTCCAAAACATCTGAAACTGCAATCAGAAGTTAGTTTGTATCAAAATTGGGAGAGAAATTAGCAAAATACATTCCCAGACACAAGTCTTTTAGGCAAATATGTATGTACATAGCATATGTACTGTTTTGTTTGTACCCTGGGGGTTGCCAGTGTGGAAGGGAGGCAAGTACACAGGGGTGTACATACAGGGATCCATTATACGTACATGAGCATCTGCTCCATACACCACCGTATGAACAAGCGAATCTGGTACTCTAGTGCAGTCTCTGCGTACTCCAGTACAGAGTATGTTGATGTATGTACATCCAGCAGCAGTACGTAGTGCTACAGTACCATAGAATCAGTACAATGTGCTATGGAAAAAAACAGTTTTTGCTGATGTTGTACCCTGGCTGTCAATCAACACCAGCGGATCTCTTGTGTTCTCTCTTATATACATACAATGGTACTACTTCCCAGCTAAGAAGCAATTAGCAATAAGAGTGCACTCATTAGTCAGCAGTAATCCTCAACATGGAGGTGCTCCACCAATTTGTGCTCCAGGAGTTCCCATATACCCAGTTTGTACAGTTTTCATCCATGAAATGTCATTCAGCCACAAAGTGCATTTCCTTTGCAAAGGAGGGCTTGCCCACGATGTCAGACACCACTTCGACAACATTGCACATCATTAGGTACGAATGCTGCATAGCGTGTCCTGGGATGTTGACACCAATGTCGCAGATTACCCACCCAGGGCTGTGCGGCAGTTTATCAATATCGTCCATCAATATTTTATTCCTTTTCCAAGGTGTTTGCCTGACGTACTGTGTATCAACAGTGAGTTTTCGCAGCACAATATTCCTGTAAACACTTACGATATGACTTTTTAGGTGTTCATCATGGCCAGCAGCCGTAAGCCCAGTCGTCATGAGCAATTCTGCTGTTGCAAAGTGCTTTGGGTTGCCCAGGTTTCCCATGGCAGACATATACACATGAATATCAGGTGCAAGTGCTAGATTGTTGTTAATTGGTGCACCAGCACACAGGTCAGGAAATCGCTCCACCCACACCCCGAGCCCCTTGTCGTAAACTGGTTTCCTGTTCGCCAGACCTGCTGGTAGATGGGGTTTGCGAGTGGTAGGGTGCCCATTCTTGTACTCGGCTGTCATCACAGGCTCAGTGAACCGCACCGATGCGCCCTTGCCCCTGGAGTCTCCAGCTGCAGCCTTGGCACCTAATTGCATCTTGCCCGCTCGTTCCTGCAGTTGCGCATCCTCAACCTCCCTCTCAGCCACCTCCTCAAACCCAACCCCCTTTCCCCCTGCCATGGACACAAGACCCAGCGTTGTGGCCATCAATACTTCCTCTGCCACAAGACAAGCTGGTGTTTGTGCAATATGCTGTGTGCGACCACCCTCAGTTTTCAATATACAACGACAATGAGGACATGGGAAGAGTATGTCATGGCGGTGAGTGGGTTTCTGCAGGTAGGGCCCAAGACTGATTAGTTGTCATGGCCCCCGTAGCATGCATTGTAGTGGGGTGGTTAGCCAGGGCATAGCTCAAACTATTGGTGCATCGATAGATTGAGGGGACAAGTGACTTTGCGCTCACTTGTCCTTCGCCCTCAGTCAGTTCCCTAGCTCTTGTTAGATCCTGTCCCATGACTAACACCACTTTCCTTGGTCACAGTGCCGAGAGCAGCCACAACATCCCATAAACTTACACTTTGCATCAAGTTTGTTGCTAGCCTTGACAAGCTAGTACAGGTGTGGGGTGGCAAGCCTGGTTAAGCTGACACACCTCGGAAATGTCTCAGACGCACCACTTGTACTGGCGTTGAAGGCTCACCGCCTGGTCTATTGTGGTTTTAGGCACCAAACTCCCCTTGACCACTGTCACACATGCTGCGCACTGGTTCTTACAACACCAACTATTTTTCAGCTCGGGATGTCTTGGACCGATGTCCATTCTGGTGAGTAGAACGAACCTGTATGGGGTATAAGCAGTGTACTTAATTGACCTTGATCTGATAGGTCAGCCATCCTTTCTTCCTTCCACATCACTGAATTGATCACGGCCTCATCAGATGTTGGCCGACTGTGCTTTGCCACCCCCTGGCGCCTTCTCAAAGATCCGAGGTCCACCTTGTCATTCAGGTTTCTTTGCTGACGTCCACTGCACCGTGAGCAACCCAACCAGGAATAACACTTCGTTTAACTAACATTTTCGTATGCCTTCGTTCCCTTGCCACCATTCGAAGTGTTGAGCCTGTCAAATACTTCAATTCAAGTAAACTAACCACTTTTATTACCATTTAGCATCACTTGCGTGTGTGTAGCTCACCTGAGTGTCTCAGCTGCAAGGTATGTACATGTTTTCCTACTACTACTCATCTCAGAATAACAACCTTGTAGGTATAGGTTAAAATACATTCTTTGTGGTATTTCCTGGATACTATATGCGCTATAGCTAATACAGCAGATATACTAATATATACATATCTAAATCTAGGCTAGTGAATGCTGAGTTTCCTTGCAGTCTTTGCCAGCGAGTGCACCTATTCTCCCCCAAGACTTGAGCGTGCTCACGGTGAGTAAGCAAACCTATTCATGTGTCTTGTGTTCGACTCCACCATGCCCAACTTATCTAGTCATTGTGCAGCAACTAAACTGCCTCCGTACCATCAACTTACCATACCACAATGAGCTGCGCAGTGCGCGGGCATGAGCCAGACGATTGGTGAGAAATAAAGTTTTCCCCTGTGTGAGCTAGTACTAACTGATAATTTCTTCTCATGTCTAGCCTGAACTGGGAGCGCTCGCCTGAGCCCACATTCGACTTGGGTGGAATTGTCGACACCATTCCTATGGTGTGTACACTTATGCTTGAGTTGTGGGGACTTGTCACTGATATACTGTGCCCATTGCTCACCCACGCCTATATAAACTGCTCACCCTGTCCCTCCTACAACCCCATCCTCTCATGCTAACATACAAACTTAATAACATCCTCCCTCACATCTCTCGCTCATCTTCCAATGCCTCTGTCCAGCTCACGGCTTTTGTCAACACTCCTCCCGAGCCAACTACGACGTTGTTGGTAAATGCGAACATTTTTACTACATATCCTCATTCAACCTTTCACTGACAATGATTTATTAGGGCACGGAGCACAACCACACCCTCTACGACACACCATTGCCAAACACAGGGGACGTGACTGAACCTGAACATGTGACTGATGTCGATGGCATGTCCTCCCAACACTCAGCTCCCCGGGACTCAAGTTGTAAGAGGACCTTGACAGAGCAAGGCGCTGAGTTTTGTAAGCAGCCTGTTATGCTGCAAGACTTGGCGACTAACACACTAGCTGTAGTTGGAGGTATCAAGAACTTGCAATACAATCCGACAACAATCGTCAAGGACAACACACGCAAGATCAAAGACTGGTTCAACCACTTGAAATCCAGCCTCACTAGCGTGACTGATGGATGCCAATCAATTTGAATGATTTATACAGACAGCTCAAGTATTTCTTTATTTTATTCACTCGTTCAACTGTGTACTAACAATTTCTCAGGTGTGTCAGAACCGCCAGCCACTTCTTCAGCAATGTGGCTTAGCCGCAACACAGGCCATTCAGCTATGACAGGCAGAGGTGTACACAAGGGCAATGCACACACAGGCGCACAGGCAGGTGCTGCAGATGGTAGAATGGGGGATACAAGCGCAGACATGAGCGCTGAGGTGGGCATGGGAGCACATTTGCACACAACGGCTTCTGGTGGAGCACGCCCAATTACCTGAGAACCAACAACTGTTCCAGGCACCCCGGGCCAGGACCCCCAGTATTATGATATCCTCTTGGTCAATGACACCAGCAACGATCTCCTCTTGGTCAACAACACCAGTAATAATCTCCTCCCAGTCAACAACACTGACCCTGATATTGTTCAGAGCCTCGACCCCAGCACCCTTGTGTCGCGACCCTCGTAAGAGTGGGAGACGACAAATTTGTGGATTAGTTTAGGCGACTATAGAAGACTAATCCTATAGATTGTTGTACGATCGAGATGTAGAGTACGGTACGTAGCACGTAGTTCCCAAGTGGGAAGCTGGTGTGGATGGCTTCTTGCGCGAGCGTGAAGCCTACGATGGAGTTCATCCGAGTGGACGATGAAGGTAGCGATGACGCTAAAGTGGTTGGGTTCGAAGGTGATCGAAGGCTCTGGGGCGTCCGCTGGGGCCTAAGGGTCCGTAGGGTGCTGATGACTCTAGTCGTGGCTACTAGAGTCTCGTGGCTTTGCTTATGTTCTCACGAGAGGAGAATTGATGAGGTAAAGCAAGCTGAGGTCTTCAGGCTTGCTTTCCTTGGTATATATACTGCTAGGTACATGGTCTGTGTGTAAGGCAGTACATACACGAGTCAGAGAAGTCCGTAGGGAGAGCGGGGGGAGAAGCGAGTGTAGGTAGCTTGATCGGGCTTATGTAAGGAGCAGGGCGGCATCCCTAATGTTAGTGGGTGCCGTGTTAAGTCATAGTCACATGACCAGGAGGTGGGAGGGGGAAGCGTTGCTAGGTAAGAACGCTTCCTTCCATGACATGATCAGTCAGGTGACTTGGAGGTCGTGAGTTCGACTCCAGAGTCGGGACCGAGAATGGGAGGTCACAACACCTTGCTGCTCACTTCGCCCAGTACGTCAAGCACGACACCTCCCTACTCTCGAGCCAAGACATCAAGACACTCCTCCAGGCTTATATCAAGGATAATATGCCATCCATGGCAGCTCCGAAGCAGCAAACTGAGGTATGTGCACAGCATCTACCTTAGTAATTACTTATTCATTCCCACTTAGGTCGTGGTCCTCTTGTCAAGCACGATCGGCATAGGGGGTGGTTACCACGCCAATCAGGCCCAGATTACTGGTCTGTCAATCCGCCGATCATTTGACCTTGACTGACCTCATGCAACATGATCGACAGGGTCCGCCAAGTGTCCCTTGTTGCCCCAAGTTGTTCAGGCATCCAAGTGCCCGAAAGTGACAGTTGAAGAAGAATCCGAGACTGAATACAAGACTGAATCCAAGACTGACACCAATACTGAATCTGACACCAATACTGATACCATCCCTGAATCCTATGACAACATCCTTGTTGTTCAACCCAGCCCTCACGATCAAGCCACGACTCACCTGAACAGCTTTGGCTCAGTCAACCTACCCTCCCACCATTTTCCCTCCAAATCCTTGCACCCAGCTACCCAGCCTTCAACCTGCAAAACGACCCACCAGCCAACTGCAACAACATCCCGCATGTCCCGCGTCTCTCCTCAGGCTCCATCATGTACCCCCTCACAACAATCCATGAATCCCAATGCTACTCACTGTGCCCCTGCTCCCCTACCTGCTTCTGCCTTGAGCACAACCTTGAACACACATATGAACAAATCCCAGGTGACATCCCCCTTCAGCTTATCACGTCTCATTTTGGCATGCCACACACTCACTTGAATGCTAGCCAGCCCACGGAACGTGAGAAGGAGAAGCATGCACAGGCCAAGGCCGCGCAGCGCATGCTGGACCTTGAGGCAGAGCCCAAGCCTGCGAGTTGTCGGGGTCTTTGCACCCCAGGCCATATCAAGAAGAAGACAGCAAAGCTTTTGGTGGCTGTTCAGGTGGGGTATGACAAGCTAGTTAGGGCTATGGCAGGTGGTGCACCTATGGAACCAAGCTCCTCCCACTCACACAGTAATCTTGAGGACGACCTTGTACCTGACAATGAGGGGGAGCTGGCAGCCAAGGCAGCTGAGGCTGTGGGGAAGGACCTGGTGAGCACACACAGTAAAACTTCCAATGTGGTTATCATTGATGCTCATGGCTAGCACTGCTGCAACTGCAAACGCAAGCCGACTTCATGCAATGTACATGGGTATGAGAGGCAAATTTTGACAACGGTAAAGATGCATTTATTTGCACTTTCACTTGTCAAAGGCCCATACCAAACATGTGCATGGTTTTTGAAGATGGCAAAGGTTGTATTCGCTGAGACATGGCTCCAAGAATTACCTGAAGTGCCAATCCAACACCCCTCAGAGGAAATATTGCAAGTGGTAAGTCAAATACAATTTTGTCCGTTAGTGTGTGTGCTGACATACATCATAGATGGTCAATGGCCTGGCTTCGTCATGCAGACAAGTCAAGCTGGCTGTGTGACCAATCATGGAACATGGGCTTGAGTTCCTTAAATGGGACTCGAGCCCTGAGGCTGTCAATCATAATATTATTGTGTTTGGTGATGTTCACCCGAATACATTCCACTGCACCGTGTGTAACACCTCTCTCAAATCTTGAAAAATCTAATATAATTTGTCTAGCGATTCGAACCTGCATATGGTCACTACGAAAGCAGCCTTGTGACAAAATCTATTGCAGCTGCGCTCTTCACTGGCCCTAAATTGGTTGGCATTACGTTCCAGGATTTTTTTGACCCGATGCCATTGACCACGGTTGCGTTCGTGCCAGCAAACGTAATTAGTCCCTAATTCCGTTGTACCTGAGCTGACAATTTATACCTATAGATGTAATTCTGTATTGAGGAGTGGGAGAGTGGCCAGTGGCAGCCACGAGACTTGAGCACCAGCAACATGCTCAACAAGTACATGGCACACCTCCGAGGCTTGAAGGTGGCGCAATCGGCTGCAAGGGGCCGTATGAGGCACTTGCAAGAACACTGGTTCGAGTTTGGATTGTGAGTCAGCATTCTCAATTGTACCTCAACGTTGTACTCACTTAATACAGTGAGTACTCAGGTGCAATGCCTGTCGACGACCCCATCTACCAGCCAATCACCCAACGGAGTGAAGTGCGCCCAGACACCCCAATATCTGACGAGGATGACGACCTCACTGCTGAACAACCCACAGATGAGCAATGGTTTTGCTGTCGGATGATGATGTGGAACCCGAGACCAACGCCGACAGTCGTTACACTACGAAGGCAAAGGGGAAGGGGCATGCTTAGGCTGGAAATGTTGGACCGAGTGGAAATAGTTGCTAAATCATTGTATTGAACCGGTGTGCATGAGATCCGCACCATTCCAACTAATTCGCCTGTGATTGGTACCTGATGTTTATACATATATGCTCCTTTTTTGCCATGTCCCGGTCTGATAACCTTGTCACCGTTATCTGAATCTTCATTGTGTGGTTCTCAATTTGTCCCCACAAGCTTGCATGCAGTACTTTTGCTTGCTATATGTATCATATTGCCTATTTCCTGTCTCAGTCCCACTTGTCTATCCTGCTACACTTGTGATGTGTTGTTGGTTCTCCGTTGCCATTCACGCTTGTTCGTGCCTGTCTCATCTTGTATCAGTCCAGCATCATTGCTTCGCTTATGGCTCACGGATGTGTTCTGTTTGTTCACACTCTGGGCAATTTGCTTGCTGTGCTGTGCCACATAATACGATTACACTGAATTACTGAATATGTTGTGGTGACCTGTAAGCCGATCATTCGCAAGTCAATATGAAGCTTGTCGCAAGGCTTCGAGCCCTCGTGTGTGACAAATGTAAGTTCATGATCATGAAACCCGAGCTCATGAGTGTGTAACAGGCTCTCAGGAGCCTTTATGAAACCAAGGCTGGTGCTTGCAGCTTCTCACAAGCACTAGTGTTGAGCTTATGAGGGTGAGCTTGTGAGCACCAGTCATGTACTCATGAGAATTAATGAGCGCTGATTGATGGCTCATGGGAACTTGTAAGCACCAATATCAGGCTCTAATGTGCTCACAATGGGGGGGCATGGATCAATGTGCTCATGTATTCATGAGTTCTCATTACAACTCATGAGTCATGCTGGATTTGGCAGAGTACAAATCACAGTAAGTGCGTCATTTAGGTCAGAGGCACTTAGTTTTATATATTCTAATACCATGACTCACACCAGTCACCCCACTGATTGGTTCACGAAGGTGAGTCGAATTGTTCACCCAAGGTAACGGAGTCAGTTTGTTAACCTAAAGCTGCTAGCCAAAACCATCATGCCTGGGTGTCCACACAAGCTGAATACCTCGGCATCTACGTACTATTTGGTCATCTTTGTGATCCAAAATTCCCTAACTGTAGCAGCTGTATACAAGCCTTGGAAAATCAGGGGGATGACTGGAGAGACACTGTTGGTGACTGGTATAACACATGGGTTAGCTAAACGAGTGAGTTTCGGTTGTCACACATGCATTTTCATCATCTCACTCATAAATACTTGATGAAGTTGCTTTTTACTCAATTGTTGGGCTATTGCTCCTGACCTTGACCATTGACTCTCTTTTCATTGTGACCACCCCCACTATGAATAATTCTGGGTGCATAGCAGTCCCGTCTTCTCATGTCCATATCACTCTGAAATCCAGAATGTGTCTGCAGGCTGGCTCTCATGATCGTGTCCGGCATGTGCACCAGGCTGATCCTCACCACCTGAGCCTGGGAGCACAGGGCAGGTAGCTACGGTGGCTCTTCGGTTGAGTTGGATGTTACGGCACCTGTGGTATGGCGCAGTCATTTAGATCAAGTTGGACAAAGCGAGGGGGATATGGGGTTGAAAGCCTTGCAGTGACTCTTTCTTAAACCCGAATATCATTAGTGCCTGTTCGCCTCTGCTATTGATCAATATGGTTTTTGTGTTTCACTATAAATGTGCGAAGCTCTGATGTAAGTACGTGCATGAGGCATTTAAGGGACTGTTTGCAGTCTGCTGGGACAGCATGAGGTGTCAATTTGCCACATGTTGGCCGTGTTTCACTGGGAAAGCGCCCAGCTGGACAAGCTGGTCCAGCACCACGTAGCGCTGGGAACAGGGCGCCAATGGGGCTGGACTAAATTTGTGAGCCCCACCTAGCATTGCTAGACGAGGCTGGGCCAGGCTCATCCGGAGCTGCAGGTCTGTGCCAGACGACTGCTAAGATGCCCCACACCATGTTTGTGTGGCTCCCCATGGCTGAGCTGGTATATGATGATTGGCGTGAGCAGCGAATCCCAGGTGTGCAACACATGGCCAGAAAGCCCAGCATTGCCACGCTGAACTAGACAGGCCTGTGCGACTTGTCCAGTGCCACACTGGTGTGCTAGTCAACGCTGGGCTGCATTAGTCAGAGCTAGACCACACGTCTGACATCCTGTATATGATATTTGATATGAAATTCATGTAATCCTTATCCAGCATTTATAGCATACTACGAGGTCTAATCACTGTCCCATGACATTCAGTGCAGGCCATACATTAAAAGCACTGCCACAGCACCATGAATCCTGCCGGAGTGAATGATCAAGTCGCCAATCCCCCCCCTCTCGATCCCATGCTCGCAGCATTGCTCGGGGTCACACATCACCACCAAACTGAACTGATGTCGGGAGATTGGGGGTGTGGAGTGAACTCGGGCAAGGCTACCAGCTCCGAGAGGGGCAACACTCGTGCAGATACGCCAAGGCCGTGTTTTGGTGCATCAGGTGTAGGTGTACGCCAGGAGTATGAATCAGAACCATCTAAATCAAGTGCCAGTAATATGTAGACGTAAAGATATTTAGTAAACGCACCATCGAGTTCTGGCTCGTCTTCAGCTTCAGAAGGCGAACAGCTATTTATTTTCGAGGCCATGCCTGATGAGGCATGACTTCAGGGATCTGGTATACCGAAGGTCAGTAAGCTCGTAACATTGATATAAGCAGATATTCTCCCCACCATCGAGTGAATGAGGTGGAGACCCAACATCTGGGATACCATCTGCATAGCCAGGTGGAGTGCCATCGGCGATCTCCTCGCCATCCACTTCGCCAGGTAGCAGTGGTAGCATAGCGTCATGATACACATAATCCTCTTGTGGTGTGTCACGACCTAGTGAAACGTGACGAAGTGACGAAGTCGCGAAGGTGGAGGTGGCGAAAGTGATAGTGGTCTCGTGGCTAACTGATGTGGAACGGTGGTTGTCCTAATGACGTGAAGGCTAAGACCGAGTACACTAAGGGTGTTCGAAGGGGTGCGCTGT
>WSLN01000800.1:0-10842 GCA_019677355.1 Ceratobasidium sp. 370
GTATAGCGCAGAGTCTTCTATGGATGTCCGGTAGTAGAGTGCAGGTGTTGAAATGTGCGTGACGCATGTGTGACATGGTCACACTACTGCGTGGTAACCTTGTAGCTGAACCCTTCCCAAGGCTAATCCAGTCGGCAAACCCATATGTGTCCTCTGGGGTTGACGACACCGAAACAACATCGAACGGATATTAATTACCACCTGTAGTTGGAAATTTGCGAGGTCCGAACACGACAACTGCATGTCAGTTGTCGTGCGCCGTTTGCTTCTCCGCACAGGCCATTAGTCACCTAAAGCGGTTCAACCACTTCGATATCTCGCGCTTAGCCCTCGCTTTAAGTATTTAGCAGAGTTGTATGGCGGCATTTTGTGAGTGCCGGAGATGTCTGTATCCGAGCCGTCACCCCTGTCATCGCTGCTCACCCCTTACAGTGAGCCTCAACTGCACCGTACTCTGTCTTTGCCGGGCTCTCTGCTCAGTCCGCAATACAATAACTACTAGTCTTCCGAAGCACCACGCACCGCCCTTCAATCATCTCCCAACCCATCACATGAAACCAGCACTGCTACTTCGCTAGTTGCAGCCTCGGTGAGCGTTCAATCCCATACCGAGCCCGGACATGCTAACAAGTATTTTATCCATGTAGTTAGCGTATTTTGGCCCCCGCCTCAGGTCATTTGCCTATGGGGGCCATCGCCTTGCCTTATTCCCAACCGCCCGGGTATGCTCGATTGAACCACCGCCAACGGACCCGTCTAAAACTTAGCTGCTTTCTAGAGCATACCCTGCTCTGCCGAACAGAGGGCCTTGAGGAAAGGACCTGGCTGGCCCATCACAGGAGATGGGTGTTACTCTGCGGACGGCGAAAACGTTGCTCAAACACCGGGAGGCCCCGCCCCACCAGACGTTCGGATCCACTACCAAGTACCAAACGTGTGTGTGCTTTATGTTAACAAACGGTGCCACCGAGAGGTATGCTGAATTGGATTTTCAGCTGCTATTTGGATGTGGTTGAAGAGGTGATATATCTTGGATCATCCTCGCGGGCCAAGTCGACAAAGCCATAGTTTCGCATATGTGTCTTCACCTACGTTCCCGTCGATCTTGCTTTGCGGGCCTGCCCGGGGTCGCATGCGCGTTTCAGAGCGAAGTCGCTGTGAGTAGCTCGTGCCACTGCCTCGCTAGTCGCCCGGTATTCGCTCTTCACCGTCCCTCATATAGCGTGTGCCCCAGCCAGCCGGTGTAATATAATATCACGTCCGAGGGTGACAACTCGGGTGTACATGTCAAATGTGCCGTTGACTCGACCTCGAGACTTTCCCGCTCACCGTCCTGTGACATAATTCCAACCAATATCGTTCACGCCAGCTGTAAGTGCTACAACTCTTTCCAATATGCAAGGCGTACGTCTAAGCTGATGCGAAGCCCGCTATAGGTTTCACGATCAGTAGCACATTCAGCACCAGAGCTGTTATCTATCACACGTGATGAAGAAACTTTCTAGGTCTGTAGCCCTTTTCGGCCGCAGGCATAACGCTGAACTATTTGAACCCCAGTGGCAATTACCGCGCTCAGCTTTTGAGGTTCAAGCCACCTAATTCTTTTCCTGAATGTTGTGGTCCCGGGGCGACGATGTCACGTGAGTAGTGCCGACATAGGCTCTCAAACGCTCACTGGCTCAAAGGAGGCATCGCAAATAACTGAAGAATGATTTAAGTACTCTGGGAATGATCCGACGTCGGTTCCAACCCATGCGGGAGTGCGCTTGAAACGGCCAAGGATTTGAGGTCAGCTTTACAGCAGGAGGGGTTATACCCGTATGTTCGCCCCCTCACCGCTATGGGGCCGGCTAACGTTTCACCGAATCATAGAAAAAGTCTCCGACTCATGATTCCCCTTCCTGCTAGCTCAGCTCGTCCACGTTCCCCGGATGACGAGGTCCCAGTTCGTGGGACCACTAGGCGATGCCTTACACGACGAATCACCCACCATGTTCAACCCACTGAAAGACGTATTTTGCACTTCCATGCAAGGGTCACGACCTCGGTTGTAATATTTTTATGAAGATCCCCCAAGTTGGTCGTGCCGCGAAAGCGGTAAGATATTAATGTGGATATTTGTTCGGCTTAACATGGTTTCAGGGTTACTTTTCGGTATACCGTACCGGTCATATGATTAATATAATATCCAGCATATCTATGCGTCGTTTGCGCCGTCCGACCCCGAGATTTCAAGTCTGCCTGAGGTTCGTGCCGTCACGTGACCCGACCAACTGTCACCGAGCCTCGGACCGCGGCTTCGGCACAAACGCGTCCCGTGTTGAACCCTCTCTTTGCCCTCGCGGTAATTGACCCATGGCTTACTCGGAATAAGAGGCTTTCGCTTTGAACGACTTGGACTGGCGGCGCTACGCTGAGCTCGTGATACTCTCCAGGAATCTGAGGGTATTTTGGGTATGGGGTCGAACCATCAAGCGCAAGGTGACGCCACTTGATCCGATTATGATAAACTAGTTGGATAACCTGGATGGCTGAGCTAGATGCCCAAGGGCCCTCCCACACTTCGCTGAAAACTGGAATAACCCGAGTTACTATCAGGCGCTTAGGTTACGATCAAAACGATACTTGCGGACACGCTGTTTCTTAGTGGGGCAGCGATAAGCTTCTTGCTCGTGTATTGCAACTATCGTTTGAGCTGAGCTTTGGAGAGAGCCGGGCCCGAGATAATAGCCTCATTCGCCATAGCCTGCACTCTCGGGTTTACACAGCGTAGCTCATCTCCAGAGCTGGTTAGCACGATTAGCCAAGCAGGCAGCCGTACACTAATAATATTGTGAAGGCTGCCTTCGAATCTACTCATTTGTTATGCCTAAAGACTAAAGTCACCGTAGTCTTGGAATCCGGTGTCGACGAGGCCCCGAGATCGGTTCGGGCGGGCACGTAACACCCACGAATTTCGCCATTTTCCCGAGCAAAAACTCAAGTTGACATTTCGGTGAGTACATGGGCACACACCGTTATAGTCAAGCACACCAGAAAAGCAGTCGCAAGATCCTTCTCAGGAAAGCCACTACTTCTGCCGTCAATCCCGTTAAAATCATTACACATCGTTCTCCGAATGACGCGTCTGGGGGGATGAGGGGCCATCGTTTTCGCCAACCCGGAAGCCCAATAAAGTGAGTATTCATAGCGTGGCTTGCTAGCCGTAGCGTTGGTCGTTTATCGGGGTCGGGAATGGTCATGTCACGGACGAGGGGGAGGAGAAAGCTTAGTTGTTCGTATTGCTAACGACGAGGTCAATACGTCATTTATTCGGGTGGTCAATCTCGCCCACCGGAATCAGGTCTCGCCGCAGGACAGCCCCAAGTTGGTAAACATCTCCCTTGAAGGGATCGTAAGGGTTGCCAGATATTTGTTCCGGTGCCGCCTCTCTTGCGCGAGCGCCCACAAGAGTCCGAGGCGTGGTTGGGTCATGGAACCATTTGGCGTAGCCGAAATCGATGAAATAATACCGTACGGGTTTCTGGGAACGAAGATATTTTGGCCAAACGGGTCGCCTGGCGTCGAGGGCGAAGTCCTGGTAATATGGGTGGAATGGCTCGTCATATAGTGGATGCTTGTCCATCATGATGTTTGAGGGCGCAATGTCACTAGCAGCCGAATGATAAGCAATGGTAACAGGCTGCGTTCGGTAAGTGCATACCAATGGGCCACACCGTTATCATGCAAGAATTCGAGGCCCTGGGCAGAATCGTGAGCGTAATGCAAGATTGGGTGCTTTAAACTCACCTCGAAAACCTGTGTCAAAAAGTCGTGTATCTCAGAAAGGTCGGAGAATGGGGGGTTCGTGTATTTGCTTAGGAGTGGCATGACGACAAACATTCCGCCCTCCATGTTGGGTATTGGGAATGAGTCGAGGCAGGGCACGACATGGTTGGCAGTATTGTCGCTGTGGGGAGGAGAAGAAAACTTTTGCAAGATCTGGAGCTCCTCTTCGCCTTCGCGATCAATATCAGAAGGGGATAGTATTTTTATGACGACTTGCATCTGATCCTCGACCCTCGTAGCATCGAGAACACGTACGGGCTGATCATCTTATAGCGGTAAGCGTAATGATAGAGCGTGGAAGTAAAATAGATCGCTCACTAATGAGTTTGCGCTATCCTCACAGTCATCTGGGTTAGCACCCGTTAATGTCCACGAGGGTACCCAGTCAGGTTGATAGCGGGGGCGTAGTTTGTAGCCTTTAGACAAGAGGTAGTGTTGAAAAGATACCCATCGCATTTCTGCCTCGGATCGCTCCTCAGCACCAAGTGAGAGCGAACTGACGGCATTGGACTCGCGCGGAGGTGCGGTTGACATCGTGGGAGCTAGTTGAAGGACCGCGAGTTGTCAACGAGTTGCCAATCGTCAACCCTAATGCGCTGGTGTGCTGTGTCTGAAATCCAGACAGAGATTGGGAATGAATTGCAGAAGACATCTGGAAGTGCTGGGTGACCGGACTTGTTTGGGTGTGATTGTAGGCAATAAGACGGTGCTACAGTTTCTAGGTCGCTACCAATACGACCACTGGTCAGGTCAACGTTAACGCGGTTTGGTGACCTTGAGACCCAGAGTATGTATATCTTAAAATTATCCACTTGGGCATATGAGGTTCAGGTGTGCCCTCGCCTGGGGGTTCCGGTTGACACGAGTCAACACAGCACCTCTCCCACCGCAGCTTTGGACTCAACGGAGGTCGCCGTCACCTAGGATGGTGTAGCACAACGTCTTGGTCAGTAACGTTGTGACAAGAATGACATTTGGAAACACTCTGTTTGGTTTTTGTATCCGCGAATGGGGCCAAATTCCAGCTCCGCAACCTTCCCGCCCTTTCCAACAGCCTCCACATGTCCGACTCCATGGTCGCCTTTGTTAAGCTCCTGTTAGCACATATGCGTATACCTCCCCCGATTAGATAGCCAACCACCACCCCATACCTCAGCCTTCCCTCGACTGCTTGTACGACTTTTCACCTGCGACATTTTGAGTCTGTTAGCCACCAACAACCTCGGTATGTGTCAAGGTCGATCCAACGCTCGATAGCTAGCTCACTCCGAGATTCCAACGCTTTTCACTCCACGTTCCTCTTTTCAGCTTTCGAGTTTCTTCGCAATGTCAGTTTGGAATATTAGTGCAGTCTTCACCAATGTGACCACCGCCTGGGAGCGTGGCTTCAGCTCTTCTCGTACCATTCGGCGTAAAGACACAGTCGTTCTACTTAAAGAAATCGATGAGCTTCTCCGGGATTCAAGTGACCTCCTGGAAAATCACAGACGTCTCTTCCCTCCAGGCGAGTATGAAAGCTTTAAAGCTCAGCATAGGACGTGAGTTTTTCCGAGGGACTATTTCCTGGCTCACTATGGTCATCCGATTTTGCGCGCAGTTACCACTGGAAGTTATCTGACGAAAAGAAACGAAGCGAAGACATCAACGAAACCCCCCTCCTTGATCCTTCCAAATTACAAGCGGACAAAGAAGCCAATCGAACTCGAGCAGCCCAGTTGCTTGAGACAGTCAAAACATATCGAACTAACCTTCTTGTGAGTAACTTTACTTGGGATCTTCGTACCTCCCGTGGGGCGCTGAGAGCTATCATCTAGGGGGCTAGTCGAAATGTCGCCGCCGGGCCTCGTATCGCTTTCCCTGATGAAGAGCCTCTACCAACGGATCAGGCACCTATCGCGCGTACGCAAACAATACCCCCGATTCCCACCGAAAAAGCCCCACCCCAACCAGCAATGATCCCCACCCCTCGACCTTCCACACCCGTAAGGGTGTCAACAATAACTGTCTTACCTACCAGTGAGTGATCCATGACCTCTTGAAGCAGCTTAGATCCTGAGCGACAGCTGGACTACCACCAGATGTAGGACTAATGGGAATGTTAAGAACACGAAGCCCCATCCAGTCTCAAACTGCGGTTGGGACGACAGGACAAACTCTGATCGAAGGTAAGCACTTGATTCTGTTTTCCGTGGGGTGCCATTTTCAAGAGTCATTCTCAGGCCAGGGCTTTGCGATTGCAATTGCACATATCGCTGTGGAGCCCGACAAGAACCTCTACAAACGCTTGATTTCAGTTAAAATCGGGGACCGACAGATGCAGATACCCGGTAAGCTTGTTCCGTTCCGCAGTTGAAGCCTAAAATGAGGTTTGCTGGCAAGATACCGAGCTTCATGTGTTGGAATCCCACGAGCTTGATGTTGGTATGTTAGAGCCTGACACTATACGAGAACCTTTTTTATACAATCGATTTTTCAGACGAAAAAAAGCTAGCTGGCGTGTTTATGCTTGTGGGCAGGTCTCTGCTCGAGTAAGTAGTTGTTGCTTGCGCGTTCTGCCTGTTAATCACGACTAATGGTGTTTTTAGATTGGATGATTTTCAAAAAACTGTCGAGGAGCTGCAGAGGGAGATCGACTGAGTGTTTGTCCTAAGTTATGATTATTCTTCTGCTTCTATTTATCTCGAAGCTAGTTGCATCATTGGGAACCTTGAGGGCGTGTGGCAACAACTGAACGCCCCGATACGGAAGGGGGCAATGCGTGTAAGATTAACATGTGGTACTGTCACCATAAGTAATTTCGTGAAGAATAATGGTGCGCGGTGGTCAGGTTGACCAGACTCTCTAACGGTCTGTGGCCGAGAATGACCCGGATCCGGATGATGTTCGATGTACTGAGGAAGAAACCAAGAAAACGGGTAGGCCGGGAACTTAAGCCAACCTCAACTAGACAATAAACAGGAAACCGGGAGCAACTACCACCCGGTGACGTGCATATAAGATATACGGAAGTCGATGTGACGATCTGAATCCGAAGGACAGTCCGCCCGGCAATTCCGTAGTCTTTGACTCCCTCCCTTTTGTCAACACCACCACACCTGCTGTGGTTGTCTGTTTCGACGACCAGGCACGGGCTACTCCCCAGCATTTTCTCGGCCGCCGTGCCGTGGCTCTTTAACCTTTCGACTGCTGCAGAGGTGGGTCTGATGCGTCGATATATCCGTTGCTCGCTAACAGCAGTCCACAGTTCAGCTCCGTCTCGCGGTTAAACCTCTTTTTCGCCGACTTGTCAATCGGCTCACACCTCACCGAACCGTCAACCTCCCCCGACCGCGCTCAGTCGCTGAGCTACCGTCGGCGATGTCATCTCAATCCCGGTCTCCTACATTTACATCGACGGCTGCTCAGGCGGGCGACGATATTGGCGGGCAGATGTGGGAAGGCCAGCTGGATCCTGGAATATTCGGAAGCCTCCCTTGAGCTGCGTGTAGGGACACTGCTTCCAAACGCAACTTTGCAGTGTTCGTGAGTGAAAGCCACATCCGTCTCGTTTTAAGAGTTGCCAGCTGAATTATACATCGGCAGGTTGTACTTGGGTGTGACAGATGAGAGTCGAGTGCGCAACAGTTCAGCAAGACGGCCCGATAACGATGCTCAAGACAGTTCCATTGACACGACCAACCGAGAGGTTTTCCCAAACCGCGTCGAGGTACTACACACCGCGGGTTACATTGTAGGGTGATAATGTTTCCGTGGGTACCTTGTTAGGCGTCGCTGTCAGTTCCGTCAACGCTCATTCCTCGGCTACCCCCATTCCGCAAGCAAAAATACTGCGAAACTTAATTCGCCGCAATTATCCCCTACTTTTCTAGCCGAAGGGGTCGGTCACGAAGAGCCCCCGGGTCTCGTTGATGTGCAAGTAACTCCGTTATCGTCGTGCTATTTCCACCCTGAATGTCACTCATGTAGGCATACAAGAACTCTGCTGCTACCTTGGTTACTTCCGCCCGAAGGGGTCCTGCGATATTATGTGCTATTTCAAGTATGCTGTCGTCTAGATTCCGGAGTGTTGGGGAGACTGAATTCATTGTAGGTACGGATCCAGGCGCAACTTCCGGATGCCCAACGCGCCGTCCGATTTGGATTAGAGCTGGTATCGTCGTGTCTTGAGCCTTTATACTGTGCACAGGCTTGCTTGCGGCTGAAATGTTGCGTCCGGTTTGGACTGGCTGCTTTTTGTGTAGGCAACAAACTCTATCTGGACGACAAGGGGTTGCATGCGATATCCGGTCAAGGCAAAGATGGACGAGTCGTCCAGAGATCCAGATGGGTATCCTGGACTTTTCTTTCCTGACGGGAGACCAGCCTTGCTCATACCTACTTTTTCAGTTCGAACGGGTCTCTGGAGGTTCCAAAGGCTGGGTGCGACAACCGAAAAACCTCGGATTTACGCTAGTCGCTCTGGTTTATCCTCGGCTCTCGTCGCCTGCGGAGTATACAGGTCGTAGATTTAAATGAATTATATCAATACGGTGGTGAACGACCATTTTCAATGCGTGACATTCGTGACAACCCGGCTGTACTCGGGCAACTCAACCGCCGACTGAATGTCGCTGAATCGTCTTGGCCGAGCCTGCATGCCCGTTGAGCATGCCTTCCTTGAAGTGAAAGTGCCAGATCTGGCAAGGGCACTGCAACAGCCCTATTAATGTCCCGGGTCCGGTGCCGGAACAGGTTACCATCATGTGTAACACCCCAGCTCTTGCGGCCAACCTCGACATGCCAATGCAATCCTGAGCAATATACTTAGTAACGTCCTCGTTATCCGGCAGCTATTTACAGTCCAACCCCCAATATCTGCGCAAACTGTGGTACGCTTCATCGCTTGATCGTTTTTCAGCTCCTCCCACAAACCCTGTTTGTTGTCTCGTCACCTAAACGGAGTGAGTGTGTTGGTGCCAAAGAGCTAATATTGCCTAATGTGCTAACATAGTTTCAATTCTCAGGTTCGGTGTACGGTCGAGTCTCGAACTCGCCGACACGTTGACAAACGGCTCCGTGTCATGATACCACACCGAGTCGTCATTGGTATATTTGTTTTGAGAACGTGCTCAGCTTTACGGGCTCTACCTTTTGGTCTATGTTCCACGATGCGCCTCGTAGAAAGGATCCCGACACTGCTGCGAGAGATCGCCAAAAATATCCTTGCCCTCGGAGATTATGGAAGGTTCGAAGCCACGCAGCGCAGGTGAGTATGCATCTCTGGAGTAAAAATCTGAGATAACCTCCACTCAGCTATCATTGCACTTGGTTGAGGAACGAACCCGGGGGCCACAGTACCTGGACAGGCGGTCTCGTTGTGCTCATGTTGCCGCTTTACGCCAGGCGGTAGTGGAATATCAGCCTGAAGCCTTGGTAGGAGATTTGCTGCCCGCTTCTACACGACTCCTCAACTCTCTCATTCACAGCCTTAGATCGTAACTGAACAATCAATGCTTCCAGACGATGGCATGTTCCCACCCGACAAACTAACCCCGTAGCACCGACTGACACGACGGACGAAATAATTGATTCACTGTTTCGTATCTGGCCCGCTCTTTGGTCGCTTGGCCCTCACCCTACGGCATGTTTCGGTGTAGATATTTCGTGTATTCCCAAAGCACAAAGCTCACGTCTGAGCTCACGGCAAAATGCAAGTATATTTCAGAAGCTTGGGCCCGGAACCAGGGCTCGTATTCCCCGCGCGACAATCGCTGTTAGAGGCTTGAACCCCGTCCGGCGGTGCGTTACCTGTTCTAACTACTGTGTTTAGATCGCGGCTTAGTTATCAGTCTCTCCGACAATCCTCTCCCGCCTCCACATTCCTTCGCAGCCTCGGTACGAGCACCCTAAAGCAAGGCTCGGAAGGCCATGGAGCAAGCAGTCACCGTCCCGAAGTTGAGACAGCTGTTGCTGAACGTAGAGCGCGAAAGGCTATTGGCCGGTGTTTGGCGGCCCAAGTAATGGTGAGTTGCTCTTTTCGCCAGAATTCGATGGGTACTAATTAGTGCGGCAGTTGTTTCACCAGCTCAAAGTTCGATGCTGGTAATGTCAACGCTCTGACGTGGACAGCTGTTCCGGCTGAAAGCAGCTTCAAACGCCAAGCTTCTGGGCATCATGCATTGGTATGTGACTATTCCTGACTTTCAAGTTACGTGGAACACGCTCGGGACCCCTCCAGACACAATGCTCGGAGGGGGGGTTTTGGTGGTATCGAGGATTTAGCGCCGGTGCGTTCTTTAGTTTGCCACTAAACCAATTCCCCTATACCGTGCTCTATAATACAATGTGCCACACGTTTGAATCCTATCTGTTGCTCGATGGCTGGCCACTTTGAGTGATGATGATCTGGCTAGGAGTAAACCACATGGTCATGCGATCAAACACCTGTCCTTTGAACAACAAGCTCGTCGCGAGATTTTTCTCAAAGTTGACTCATGGGGAAGTGGTGGTTGGAGGCTTACTTTCGCATACCCCGAATACTGTACTCGAGACGGGATGTAAAGCAGGCGTGGCTGCGATGAGTGTGACGTGCTTGTCACATAGTCACGTGGCTACTGTTCAGTTGGTAAGCCTGGTTGTTCCCTGGGTTACCAAACACTGCACAAGATGTTATGATGAATTATGACAGTAGTTGTGAGATGTGCAGAGTCTACAGTGCTGGCTTGAATCATGCTTACTTCCCCAATGCTTAGTATTGATAGCCTAAGCTGGCCAGAAGGATCAGTTATCCGTTGGCAAAATTGTGCCCAGCCCTGATTTCACCCATCAGCGTTCCTGATTAGATTGGAGCACCAGGAGCACACGATTGGTGCTCCCGAGCTCTCTCTGGTACACCTGAGGCCCAGGCTTGCACTAGTGATGCATCCCTTATATGGTGAACAATGGGAGATTGGTTACATTATTCACTAGAGCTTTTAAGGATATATGCAAGGAGATCTGCAGGTGTGATCCAGGAGTCATATGACCCAGGTACAA
>WSLN01000801.1:0-10842 GCA_019677355.1 Ceratobasidium sp. 370
AAGCAGTAAGTCGTCCATTTGTCTTTCCTTAACCATATGGACAATATATCCCCATACTGACATCTTACATCTTCGTTTCAGGTTTGTCACTCGATCACATCGGTCCGTTGATGCATACGCACGAGGAATGGATGGACCAAATGCTGCTGCCACTGAGTGGGCACAACGCAAGCTACGATCGCATCGGCGTACATCAGAACATATATCTGCATAATTGACTAGAAATGTAACCAACAAGGATATGGCTTGTGTTTATCACGTTTAACATATGGCAGATTTGTGGACCCCGGATACACAGGAAATATAACTGAGCAAAATCATTGGGTCACATGATGGCAAATGAAACACTCTTGATGATTTTCATTCTCTAAGCATGAGGCGGGAGCTCCTAAGCTCCTGTGAGATCTTGTTAATTCTACCTAAGTTGCCCCTCGACTTTTCTGTTTGTTTTTAAGTGCTCTGGTGGGGGTGAAATAGCAAGCACCTTCCTAGTTAGGTGCGATTCAGGTCACGTGCAATTTGCTGAGTCAAAACTGCATGTCGTCTACTTTACAAGGCTGTAAAGTTGTAATGGCGACTTGCTGACTAAGCTGGGCGCTTAGGTCACATGATCCGTTAAGTACTTCGTTTCGCTTCGGATAAAAGCCAATAAACTGTAGAATAATTCTAGCTACCCGTCATGCTTATTTATAAGTCATGACAATTAGCCAGATCAGGCAACTGGGCTTATGAACAGCAAAATACAAGCATCTATATGAAGGCAAGCAAAAGTGATAAAGCAACGTCATACAATCCAAGAAGCCAACCCATGAGTTCAACAAACAGATAATTCGCATACGAGCAGGGTCACAGGCCCTAATCGTCGTCATTGCTTGATAGGTACCCCTCATCGCTTACAGACGTCTTGCGTGAAACAGGCTTCGAATGACCAGGTGGTCGAGGCGCGGGCTCATCGCCATCAGCTGCGGATAGCAGAGATGTGTTTCCGGGGTTGACAGGGTCTGTGCCTGGCATGTCCGTTCCAGCAGTCTCCCAGTTAAAGACGGCTTCAAGGACCTTTTGCATAGCATCCGCATTTTGGTACACCAGCGAATCCTCCTGTAGGGTGGGGTGTGGTCAAAGTAGGGTTTCAGCGCGACTTGGGGGACACTAACCATCTTATACATGTGAGTGTTGTTGAACATAAGTCGCCAGTCGTCTCGGTAAGCGGCCACTGTCTTATAATAGCCACTGCTCATACGTTTCCGCATGTGAGACATCGCAATTGGCTTTTGGATCAGCTAGATTGCAAAGTTCGCATGTCAGAATATAAGGGATCAAGTCGAATAAACCAGCAATACCCACATTGTAATAATCAGGGTACAGCTTGCAGTTGGGCAACTCTTTAAAGAGCTTGCAGCGTTGGCGTCTGTCTTCAGCCAACAGACCTTGAACAGCTTGGTAGCAGGCTGTGAATGCCGCTTTCATTCGTTCGCGCATCGCGGGAACCACAGGAGGAGAAGGCCCAGGAGTGTTCGACCCACCCGCTTCGCCGCGTCCAAGACGGCTTGCGGCATGGCTCCTCCACGCAGGTAGATCGTCAAAGTCCTCCAAGTCCCCACCCCCTTTGAGAGCCTGGGAGAGAAAATGAGCCAGGCATATGGCTGTGTGCATGTACGAGGGACCACTTACCATTGCCCACTGGGGGACAGCGCACTTGGATCAGTGTAGGAGTACCATGTCGATAAGAGCCATTGACGAGTGTGGGCAGGACGCTTAGCCCGAGTGGTCTCTGTCAGTCAGGTGTGGAGCATGGCACATTATTATAGACGCACCGTGATTGGCGAGTGTGTTAATCGCAGGACACAGTGAGTGCGTGTTGCCTGGTTGTGGAGGCTGGTACTCGCCCCAGCGTCCACCATACCTGCCAGTTCTGCTAGGTGGTGTCAGTACAAGGCAGCAGACAAGCTGCGGGACTCACAGAGGGATGACTGCGCTGACCGGGTTCTTGGGCAGGATATATATAGTCGGGTTGGGTGGGAGGTTGGTCTGCTGACGTGCTGGTCTGTGGTTTACATCTTGAGCAGTGGTCATGGGGATGATCGTCAAGACGAAGTCGAATTATCTTCGCCATGGTTGGCCAAGCTGTGGGGAAAAAATAAGGGAATAGGTGCGGAGCAACAGGTTTTACTCAACTTGGGGCCTCCTGTGTTGGGATGTGCAACGAATCTGCAGCAGATTGTGCTCAGTGTACATATGAGGTGTGATCTGAACAATGGGACATGTGAAATGGAAAATATGTACTGCATGTTCCGGCCATGGCGTGTTAAGCACAAGGGGCGATGGGGTGTCATAGTCGCTGTGGTGCACTTGCCTAGCTCGTTAGGGTGAGCGCCAATCCTTGTACAAAACGACCACCTACCTGTTTCCATCCCCCCTGCTATCGACACTTGCTATTGGTGCTATGGCTGGCAAAGAAAATTGGTCCCTGCTGTGCAAGGGAAATGAGCACCAGCCAAGTTTATTGGCACTTGGAGCTTTACCGACAACGACTGGCAACCGAGCTTGCGCCAGGTGCTAACTTGGGCGTTGACGACAATATGGATCTGGATATTGGGAACCTAGGTGTCATGACCTTACACACCTACATATATAATATTATTTCTTTGGTTCTTTTTAAGTCACATGACTCAAGGAATTTTCCAGAATGCTGACAAATGTATTTCACATGTGTTTGCAAATTCCTGTACTTCTTGAGGCTGTGTCTTTGTGACTCACATGTATGGTCATGTTTGGTTTCTTGTGGCTTGACTTGTGTATATAAGGAGGGAGAGTTCGAAGAGTAATAACTCAAGAACTCGACCTCTTGTCAATCAAGAGGAATTCTTCTTTTATTCTTTTGAGTTCTACTTTACTTAACGCTTGAGTGCGACACTAGGTGTGGAAAGTGTCAATATGGGAGGTAAGTAATCGGCCTACAGATATCGTTATTTGCTAACCTAATTTTGGGACGTGTGCTACTTAGAGCTGGTGCAGCCGGCCGATGCGATTGAGCTTGATGGTTCTGGGCCAGTTTTGGATGGCCTTGGTGCAGCTCAAGACGATCTTGGTGCGGCCCAAGGCAACCTCAATGTCGATATACCGCACGGTGAGTTTTATCCCCTAATTATTGAGTTTGCTTAAACGAGGCTGACGTCTCACATGAATCAAGCCCTGGCGCGGGACTGCGTCGAAACCCACCTGTGACAATCAAAGACTGGCTGGAGCCCGACCTCGATCCACATGACCATGAGGATGGGCTCGAAGATGGTTTGGGTGACGACCCCGAGCCTGTCGAAATGGACATCCAGCCCGACCTCGATCCTCTTGTCAAACCTCGACTTACCAACAAGGAGGCACGTCAGGTACTCAACCTACACCTTGGGGACTTAGCAGAGGAGGAGTGGTTCGATATGTGTGAGTTTTTTCGTCTTGCCCCAAATTATAAAAAATATACATATATTCTCAACAGATTCCCGTCATCTATCGAACAAGGATCGCAACACACTTTTAATCCTGGCCACCCATCTCCGAACCCATTTTTCACGCCAAATTTGGGACGACCTATGCTACGGGGTTTGCAAATACCTCGATATTCCATCTGAATTCGTTGCTTGGCGGCGCCTCCAGATCCTCGCGGACTTGGAATCGTCTGAGTACGATTGTTGTATTAACTCGTGTTGTTGTTTTTTAGGTAAATACAAGGATCTCGAACACTGTCCATTCTGCGACCAGCCTCGTCATGGTGCCCATGGCTGGGTGAGGCAGTCCTTCAGCTACACACCCCTGATCCCCCAGCTGCGCAGCCTATTCCAGAGCCGTGACATGGCGGCCAAGCTTCGGTACCTGGTGTGGGCTGAGCAAGAGTATGACCCCGATGCTATCCAGGACGTCTTCGATGGCGAGAATTACCATTCGCTGCGGGGGACTCAGCCAAGCCCAGATAGCGAGTATCGCATGTTCGACAACCCGGAAGATATTGCACTTGGGTTCTCCACGGATGGGGTCGACCTTTTCAAGTGGCGTTGACACGGCAATTCGACTGCCTGGCCCCTCATATTCATCAACTACAATCTCCACCCTGAATTCCGAACCCGTCTCCAGAACGTCCTCTGTGTGAGTGTCATTCCCGGCCCCAAGCAATGCAAAGACATCAACTTGTTTCTCATCCTGCTCATGGAGGAGCTTGTAGCACTCGAGCAAGGTGCCGAAGCAAGTGGACTTACCCCTGATGGTACGGGTTATTATTTCGTGCTGCACGCATTTGTCATCATCGGTTTCGGCGATATCCCAGCGATTGCGAAGATGCTCATGATCAAGGCTCACAACGCGTTGGCACCCTGTCGAGCGTGCGGCATCCAAGGTGTGATATATTATTATGAGCGCAAATCCGTCTATTACGTCCCGTTGACGGAGCTGGAAAGCAGGGATCACATCCCAAGGGACTGTTTGCTACTGCGCACCCACAGGCAGTCCTTGGTGGTCCTGGCACATCTCGATGGTCTGAACGGTCCAGGCAAGAAGACTGAGTGTGAGAGGGTGGCGCGGGAAACCGGCATCATCGGGCAGTCAATCTTTGTGCATTTGAAGTCTATTGATTTATCTTCTAGTTTTCCCTACGATTTTATGCACTTACTGTTTGAAAACCTTGTCCCAAATATGGTCCGCCACTGGACTAGCGAGTTCAAGGGCCTTGACGACGGTGACGAAACCTATCAGCTGCCGCCGGATGTCTGGGGCGCCGTTGGTCGATTAACTGCACAAGCTACCAAAACAATACCTTCAGCATTCGTTGGCACCATCCCCAATATCGCCACTGACATGAATCTCTTCAAGGCCGAGGCCTCCGCGTTCTGGATACAATACCTTGCGCCGATCCTTCTTCTTAATCGGCTTCCAGAGCCATATTATAGGTATGTAGTCTATTTACACTGCATGATGTGCTATGTTAACCCTATCCCTGTCAGTCATATGTTACTGATTCGAGAAATTATCCTTCGGGCCCTGCAGCTCGAGATCACATGCAGGGAGGTAGATGAACTAGAAGAGATGGTAGATAGATGGGTGGAGGAATATGAACAGTAAGTCGACCCATCTCTTAGTTCTACACACACTAACGTACAATATTTAGGTATTATTATCAGTACGCATCGTACCGCCTCCCCGCCTGCCCACTAACAATCCATGCCCTCCTACACATCCCACATTATATCCAAAAAACCAGCCCACCCTGGGCGTCCTGGGCCTTCGTAATGGAGCGGTTTTGCAGGCATTTGTTGCCAGCCGTCAAGAACCGTGTCCGTCCCTATGAGCACCTCGACAACTTTGTTCAGCAGCATGCCCAAATGCAAATCGTATCGAAGGTACATGACTTACCCTCGCTCGCTAGACCTGTCGTCAACTACTGGTACAAAAACGGGGTGGGAATCTCATCTCGCGAGATTGTGTATGCAGAATGTGAGTTGCTTGTTTACTTTTTTCTTTATTCGCTTTATTCACACAACAGCAAATGGCTCCCGCTCTCATCAGTCCCTGACATCATACTTGGAGTCCCAGTGAACAAATGCATTCCCTTCACAACACCACTACTTAATCAACTATCACAGTACTTCGGAGTATTTCACCAAGGGCAAACCGCAGCCCAGCTGCATGTATGCTTCGATCGCGACTCGCTCATTTGTTACGGTCGGATGCGCATGGCGAACGATGGTGATAACATGCGCACTGCAAGTGTGGTTGACAACGACCCGATAGCGCGTGATAACTCATATATCAAGGTAAGCTTTCGAATATTTATCCACTCAATATTTCGTACTTAAACATCCCGGAGTCAGTTCGATCTTTTACCTGATGCCAACGCAGTGTACCAAAATCGAGACGACGAGCCGTTCTGGGAAACGCAGTACGGTCGCCTACTAGACATTTTCCACCTCTTCTTCATCGAAGAGTAAGTGTTATATTTATCCCTCACTAAAAACCTTCCTTAACATGGTCAGGGACGGGTCTTGAACGCGATATTTACTGGCACACGTTCAGCCATGCGAGACTGGAGGTCTCGATGCGACGTGGCCTGAACATCCAGTCGTCACGTTTAACATGACAGAAGCAATGCGAGGAAGCCCGATCGTTATCCACATTGACGCCATAGTCTCCGTGGTTGGGAGAGTCCATCTTGAAGGCGCCCGGTGGGCAATAGTCGACCGTAGCAGGAGCTGTCATGCGCAGAGTTTGTAGATGAGTCCGGGAACGCTGAACACGAGGAATGAGCTAATGTTTTACAACTAATATCAATTACAAATCAATGTCACTAAATTGCCTGGAACTCTGCATGAATACCTTGGGTACTAGACAGGCCCCTGAGGCACTTCACGTCAAGTGCCTCTGGCACTTTCGATCACTTTCAGGGCTGTGACGAACCAATATCAAGTGCTGGCGGAGTGGATGAAGCGTCAATAGCGCTGCAGGAGCTTATTCGAAGCGACCGCATCACGCGCTAGAAGTGACAAGTGCCATAAAAACTCGGGTCAAGTACTCAGGAAAAAAGTGTGAGTAATATAGCCTTTAATGTGTGGAAATTTAGCCATTACACCATTAACTAACCCCCCACTATAGTTTGCTCTTATTTGACATTCTAATTGTATCCCCAAATTACATGTTCAAATCATTGCAAATTATACCCTAAATTACACCTTCAAATTAACACAAATTACACCCTAAATTACACCTTCAAATTAATGCAAATTACACCTTAAATTACCCCCCCAAATTGATGCAAATTACACTCCTAAATTACACAAGTCAATTGGTCTAAATTGTTTCAGCTCATTATGCTAGGTAATGGCACAAAATATCCAGGGACTAAAGAAGATGAATCCCAAAAAAGCATGATCAGCCAAGAAGCTGACCCTGGATAATCAATTGATCAGATTTGCGATCAATCAGGAACTGATCAATCAGATAGAAGCAAAAAAGCGTTGACAAACAATTCACCTCAAAAAGTCACCTGATCACACCATGAGGCTGACAATGAGCACACAATATAGAGGAGGGGTGACATTATTGCTAATGTTACATGACACAGTAGCTGATAAACAAATATACAATAACATAGACAAACGAAAAAAAACATTGTACAGTCCTAAAGTACATCAGAGGGAGTTGTTAGTCTAAGCTACTAGCAGGGGTAAGAACCCACTCACCTTGGAAGCCGAAGGAGTTGGACTCAGGAGTTGGGGTGGTGAGGAAGCAGAGGCAGGACGAGGGGGTGAGAGTTGGGAGGACAAGGCGGGCAGAAGAGGGGGGTTATATACTCAAGGAAGTCAGCATTAACAAATACAACCGGGCGCCGTGATAAACACAACACGGGCGCCGTGATAAACACAATGTGGGCGCTGAGGGGCTAGTGCACAGCCCGCCCCTTACCTTTGGCGGAAACACCGCCACGGGTATCAGCAACCGGCGTCGCCACACGGATTTGGTCAGCTTGCATCATGGGTTGGAATGGTTCGTTGTCATCGGAGGGAATGCCAGCATAGTTCCTTTTCACGATTGCAGTTAGTTGTTGCGATGTGAACCTAATAAAATACTCACATGCCATACTTGTACCAGGCTTCATGGAATTCGAGCAGCCGGTTGGAGGTGATCTGAGCATACTGGAGCAAACCTTTGAGATGCGACGAGTACATCTTCATTTGTAAGTTGGCATCAAGGTCTGTTGCGACAAATCGCCCAGTTGACCACTCTTGAATGCAGTGCTGCATGATCGTTAAGACCATCGCGACTGCAGGAATGGGGATCAGGTTGAACTTCGTGTGGTAGACAACCCCGAGCGAGTCCGGCACCCAGAAAAAAATGGCTGCAATGCAGCGGCAAAGCACAGGGTTTTCGTAGGGATCTGTTTCTGTCTCGGGATCCTGTAAAATAGAATAAGCTCAGTTAATTGTGACGCGAAGCTGAGTGAGGACTTACAAGGAAATGAAAACTGTTTGGCAACAGCCCCGCTGAAAGCAGACAGTTGTACCGAGAGTCTTCACAATCCTCTGGTGGGTTGATGAATGAGTATCCAAACGCAGCTGCTGGGTGGCCCTGCTTCTTTGACTCGCCACGGAACCAGGAAACACAGCGGACCATCTAAACATAGTAAGTAGGTTAGCTTTAACAAATAACCGAGTCACTCACAAGTGGGTTCAATGGGCATGGTATTTGAATTCGCTGCTCATCTGGCACTTCACAGTCCCAGGTGTCATGGAACGCATCATCGGCCCACTCAGAAATCATGCCGAACACCTCACATGCCCCCTGGGTGCAGGCAGTGGCGATGAGATCGGGAATCGCAAGGGAGGCGATGTGTCGCGGCAGCCCAGGGAAGTCGGAAAGTTTCAGCTTTCCGCGCGAGGGCTGGGTTAAGTCAGTGCAATGAAGGATAATAATGGTTAGGAACTTACAAAGTGCTGTCCAAGTGACAGGGCTGCCTCAGCCTTGAGGAATTCGGCATTATCATCAACGAAGTGCATATGCTTCGGATTCAGTGGAGGTCGCGAAGGGCGGAGTTGCAACGTGGGTGCGGGGAGGCGAGAGGCGAGGTCGCCCAACACTTGAGCCAGGGCATGATACAGAGCATCTGGCTGGCTGGCTGGGCCGGCTCGGCACGATGTGCTGGCTCTTGGGTTATTTGCAGTGTGTGATACGTGTTGAGCTAGCCAGGCTGCCCAAGCCAACATGCCGTGGGTGTCTGACATGGGTGGAGGCTCCAACAAGCTACAGGACGGGGCCAAGATGGGTTGATATGTTGTTAGCACTGCTCGGGCCTTGTTTGGGGCCAAGACTGGCATCAGTGGTTCGCTGTGGGACGTAGATGGGTGTGTAGGGTGGGCCCAAGCCACAGATGGGGTGCTGGTGCTGGGTGGATGAGATGAACTGCTAATCCTAATAGATTGAGCAAGCCGCAGCCGTTTGTGCATGCATGCTTGCTCAATCTCATCTGCCAAACCTTCATCTGAGCCCAACATGTCGGGTCCGGTGGTGTTGGTAACCATTGGTGCAGCGTCCGGAGTCTCAGCTTCGTTGGTGTGGTGGGGAGGGTGGGAGTTGTGGAATGGGGGGTGGGAGGGGGCGCGAAGAGATGGAGGTAATCGAGGGAGCCGTTGGGATACCGAGTCACCGGGTCCGAGTTCAACGAACTCCAGTTCACTCTCGGACTCTGTGGCTGAGTCGTGAGTTGGAATATCTATACGACACAGGTTAACCTAACTGTTCGTAACGGAATACATGTCTTTACCTATAACTCCTACAGCGGATGGCTGGTGTCCGCTCGCCAATCCCACCTGTCTGGTCGATTGCAGTTGGGCCTGTAATCTATTGAGTAAGAGAAATACTGAAAAATAGGAAGTACTCACCGGAGCACTTCGTCCCTCAATCTCCATGGCACCCGTATCACCCTCTTTACCACCATCCGGGATCGCCGCAAGCGCAAGGACTTTTTCGATCGTTTTTGAGGTGTACCTCGATGCATCGACGCCAAGATACGCCGACGCACAGCGGACGGCTTCTGCACTTTTGGTCGCCTTAGGCAGGTTGCCAGCCAGACTTTGGCTCGCCACGTGTGAGTCGCCAGCTTGGGGTCCTGCTGTGGCAGGCGGCTCTGTGTGCCGCAAGTGGGTAAGTGGTGATCTGTTTGCTAAAAGGGTTGCACTCACCTGGCAATCCTTTGTTGCACATAGACCCAATGTCGGAGTCCAGCTGGGTAATGCATCCAGGCTGGTCCCCTCGCGCCCCCCAAGGGAGTTTCCTTGGCTTGCGTTTGGGGACTGGTGCTGAGGGGCTGGGTGGTCGGCTGGACCCCCGCAAGCTCGCTTGATACTCATCTGATATCGAGTTAGTATTATTCAAGGGGGATAGGTAAGTCAGCATACGTACCAGATTCAATCTTATGTGCTGATGGGCGGCGTGAGTGATTGGAGCGCCTTCGTTCAGGCGCAGCTTCTGACGTTGAGGTGGCATTGCCTGTGCAACACTGCAAGGTCGAAAACATGTGAGTAATCGAATAGCCAATGATAAAACAATAACTTACAGAGGGCATGGGTTGTGAGCGAGAATACCTCGAGGTCGATTTGGGCGTCTTGGTGAGGATTTGGGATGGAAGAGAGGGCATCAGGAGCTTGGTCGGTTTGGTGCTTGCTACAAAGCACTTAAATATTAGTACTAATTCGCAATAAAAAAAAAACATGAAGTGAGACTCACATTCATTCATGTAAGTTGTGCCGGTTTTTTGCCTTGTTGCGACGGGTAGTACGTGGATGTGGGCTGAGCCGGGCGGTCAAGGCGGTTCGAAAGTGGAATGGGCACCGAGCGTGTCAGGCAAGTCTAATGGTGGTGTGTCAAGTGGTCTGCAAAGTCACGGAAAAAAAAATAAGCAGGAATCAAAGCGCCAGATGGGAAATGAGGCTCAGGGAACTACTATAATAGGGCAGCGGCTGACTCCGCAAAGTGCCGAAAATTACTACTAAAGAGAGCAGGCGTGGGAATAGCTTAGTCACAAACATGGACCCTTAAAGCTTTAACCTAAGCCCTGACTAAGCGCCGACAGCCCGAGCCACCCGTGAGTGAGCTGGCCAAGCAAGAGCCCAGAGCGTGCAGTGCAGCCAGCGAAATAAAATGAAAATTGAATTAAAAAAAACTTCCCGACATGCCTGATGTGACAATACTGGGTTTGCAAGGCTCAAACCCAGTTTTTTACGATCCTGTCCAATATTTACCACTCTTCCGTCCCGAAAACTCAATGGATCGGATCGTGCTTGGCATCGTTCGAAAGCTCTCGGCGACGTG
>WSLN01000802.1:0-10828 GCA_019677355.1 Ceratobasidium sp. 370
CATCAACAAAAGGTTCAAATACCTAGGTACCGGCCACTGCTCATTCCTAATATTGCTCGGACGATCTCCGACACCAGTTTTTCGTCTTCAAATTTAGCGACCCTCAGCAAAAACTGTATGCCACCGTATTCCCAAACCATTTTCGCGAGTGCATCTGCGCAAAAATAGGTCATTCCTCGATTGTGGTCAAATGCCGGTCGACGCACCGTCCTCCACAGATTTATTAACAGAGTTTAACCAAGCTCTAGTCTCATCGTCGGGTCGGGTGTTCTCGGCCACTCTGACATCTACCTCTCGCACTATCCTCAAGGCATCGATGATTTTGTAACCCCCTTCCCACTTGAGGCCGTAAGCTGGGGATATTTCCTTTGCTTGCGCGTCGTCGAATATTCGCCCCCAGTCTACTTTGCGTTTGTTGTCTCCAGGCTCTTTATACTTGGCGCGCGGCTGATACGAGTTGGCCTCCCCGACTTGCAGATAGTTGGCCAGTACCGAGTAGTGAATCTTGTGATTTTCCGAAATCTTGCGCCCGCGTCCGAGGTGAGGTCGACTAGGAAACCAGCGTCATCATGTGTGCCAATGAGTTGCGAGATACTCACTTGATTGTACGTTTTCCGTTAGATCCATAGGCAAGCCTAGCTAGTGGGAGTATTTCGAGTATCCACCAGCCCCCTTTCAACGACGGAATGACCTGCGAACGTTTTACACCATCGCCAAGATTTCTTGAATCGACCTTCAGACCGGCGTCTTCGGCTTCGTTGATCATCCAAACGAGTGATTCTGTACCACGATTAAGCTCAACGTTGTTGGTATTTCCTCCGCCACTAAAACCACCACCATTAACCGCGGGGGCAGTGAGAGAGTTCATTGGACGAACATATCTGAATGAGTCCCCGCGAACCAGACCTCCTTCACATGGTTCTCGTCCACGTGTCCGTCGCTCGGGTACTCCACATGCTCTGGGAGGAACTTGACCCGGCGCTCGTCAAGAGCTAACGCATGGCGAAAGTGTTTGATATGTTTGTACGTGTTGGTCAGAGGAAGCAATTGTCCTCTTCGTATCCCAATCGAAGAAACGGTGTCCCTGAATGGCATACCCGGGTAACCATTTGTCACAATTTTGTCAGACGTTGACGTACCATGCGCCTAAGAAATGGATATCGACCGACGGTCTCGAAAACGTCCTCCGAAAGATGTCGATTTTCTGCTTGCCGAGTTTGATCGAGCCTTGCGCTTTCGAGCTCGGGTCAAGCCAAATACTCTTATTCGCCTCGTCATCTGGACCACCCAAGTAGTTTGCGTATAACTCGAAGGCACTGGATTGTCAAAAAGACGCGTCTAAGTTCAGGTCTAACCCAGCACAGAGTCGCACCAACAATGGTATCTGTTCTTGGTTTCCCGGAAAGATGAGTCCAACCTACGGCCCAGTCAGGTCAGCTCGCCGAAGCTCATGGCAAATGCTATAGCTTACTGTTGCAATCATGCCCGCGATGGCCCGAACTTGATAAGCGCCACGGGAAAAGCCTGACACCGGTTAAACTGCTGAGATACAAGCTACGACTACACCCCTTACCAAACAAAAATATTTGATCGCCTGGACGGTAGTGATCCGACAGCCAGCGGTACGCCCCGATGATGACCCTATCGAGATTCCTGGATTTCGACAATTGGTTCAGCCTGCCTCAAAGTGGCGCCTCGCATGACAAAATCCTACCATGCAATTGCTAGGTCGATGCCATTGTTGATAACTTGTTTGAGGTAGGACCAGGAACGCATGGATGGTTTCGCATATGTACCGATTCCACTGTTATAGTAGGTTAGTTGTGTGTCCGACTTTTCGATATGGCTATAGAGCTCTATGACGTTGGTGTTCTACACGGTGCCAAGGGAGACAAGCCTCAGTCCAATCCTCGATATAAGCTAAGAACGTATCACCTTGTCAGAATATTGGTTTGATGTGCCATCGATACACACAACCAACTTTCGTGGAGGTTCCGGTTTCGCTGGAGTTGCACCTGAAACGGGAACCGGGGACGAGTAGCTAGTTCCACCACTGGATTGTCCAATGCTGCCGCGTAACGCCATGCTCGGGGAGAGTGGAGGTGGGGTGTGAAAATGCGCAGGCTGGGAGAGCGCCTATTTTTTAAGTTGAGATCGGCGCTGAAAACATGTGTGTGGTGAACACCTGGGGGGTACTAGCACGGTTGGTTGCCTCGTGGTGGGTTCTTTTGTTCCGCGGCGCCTCGAGGACTGTGGCGTGTGTATTTCGCGTGTCATTGACAGGCTTAGTAAGCATTCATAAATAAAAGATGAATTCAATCGCAACACTGACTGAAGCGCCATCATGCATGTGTTCCGGGGCCCCACAGGTATTTTCCGATCTGGATCAAGCGGAGTGTACAGTGCGAGCGAACCGATACTTTGGACTAATTCGGCATCGGCGGATCGGCTTCCTGAATCGGAGTTCATTCGAAGCTCGACGCTGATTGAGGGTCGATGGTCTAGACCACCGCCAAAACGCGGCCGGGAATGGGCCCTTCAACACTGCCATGCGACGATTGCGGTTCAGGGGGGCAAGGTATCATATCAGTTTCTCCAATCGAGAGACGGGCGATAAATTAATAACCACTTACTGAAGATGAGAGTTATTTACTTGGCGTGCTGGGCCGGGAGCAGCCAGGCGATATGGAATTAGAAACACAGATGACAAACACTGTTCTTTCTCCAACCACTGGAGCTGAAACTCAGGTAAGGGACCGACGCACACATACCGCAGCTCATCCCACCAATACCCTCGTTTGATGTCGCAACCGGACATAACCCTTGCAGCACGGACTATTTTTGACCGTTTCTCGTGGCCCAGATGTACCTGGCATATCCAGCGTGTCAAGTTTCTCACAGCCGTTATCACTCAGTCAACCTGGGCAAAGCTTACATGGAAGGATCGGATTAGACCTACGAACTTTGAAGTCGTGTGCCTTGGAGCGGCACGTCCAGAGCCCAGGAGCTAGCGGAGCCTCAGATGGTGTGGGAGGCTGTTCGTTCTAGCGATGCGGTCATACTCGCACGCCCATGGCTTATACCAACCGCCTCATTTGGTGCTGGCCAGTTCCTGGTTCTCCCCCTCCCTCTTGACCCCAGGAAATTGAATAGGATACTTGCATATTGACTGCCGTTGACTGAAAGTGATCACAGATAGCCTTTCGGCCGAATACTGAGTGGTAGATGTAGGTTTGAATCAATTACAATATCGATTATTCGTATGCAGGAGCCGATAGGTATGTATTTGTGGATGAATAGGCGAGAAATTTAGAGCCCTAGCAACATTTACCACTTTGGAGATCATCAAAATAGGCCTATAAAATTGACGCATACCTAACTCACCTTCCACCTTTAAATGTGGGCCTCTCAGGAGGATGACCACGTCGCCGCTGTCCAAATACCGTATTAATGACCCAACGTGAACTCGTTCGATAACCAATGCAAGGACAAATAACGCACAGAGCTAGAACGCACTCCCATTCGTGTCGCTTCTTCAGTTTTTGGACTCGTTGGCAACACTCGCAAACCTTCGGCGTGGATTATAGAAGGGCACGGTTCGCTCCGAAACTGGGACAAGGTGAGCTCAGACAACACAGTGATTCCATGACCTAAATGACGCTCTAGGTGTGGCGAATGAGGCGTGGAATCGAAGGTATGCCTTCATGGTCCAGGCTTCAACTGTGGCAAAACTCAAGGTTGGCACCCGTATTCGGCCTCAAGAAGCTCTCGAGTAAAACTAACAAACAAGAGACTCATAGGAAAAAACAGTCGCCATTGTACGACCAGGATAGTGGAGCAGGGTTTATCAAAGTAATGCAGCCAGTCGGCCGTCGTTCGGGGGCGGAACCTTATCATCCAACGGAACCAAATCGATTTATTAATTCCACGTGACAAAACCAAGCCTCAAGTCGCATGGCTCACAGAACCACCCGGTCCGATGTGTTAGCAGCCTTATTTTGCATCCATAAGATGGGCGACACAATTTATCGGGCTTACATGTTTGCTCGGCGATCTCCCGAGTTCTTTCCAATTTTGCCAGTCTAGTGCGCTAACCTAACCTATGTATAAAACAGGTGTAACGAGAAAAGACTGTGAAAGAGTAAAAGATGGGGTACGAGAGGGCACGCAACAGCCTCTATTTGTATCCTACTAAACACTCCGAGTCATACGCACGTACGACTGCGCATATACTGCGCATTTACACTGACTCGATTACATTCCAGTAAGTACATGCGTATTTTACACAATGAAGCCCGGTGTGATCCCAATCGCATACAATTTGTCCGGCTAAACAACAGAGCTAAGATGAGCATGTACTAGCCAATAAATACCGATATCAAGCGTCTCATGGAGGATCATTGGGATGAAAGGTGACATGGTAACAGCATTATGCATAGCCGAGAATCAAAGCGCCTAGGGCTTATTAAACTCCTTCAAAGGTAGACGCAGGCGTGGCGAATCCGAGGGAATCCGTCGACATTTTCGGAGTTATGGGTCCTTTGGAGCGCGGGCGATCAATATCCGACTGGCTAGGCGTGCTAACAAGTTCGAAAGAAGAGCCACTGGCTGGAATCAAGCAAACTAAGCCGTGAATTGCACATAATTTCATTAGTTGTGGCTTACCACGGGGCTCTGATTGAAGAGGCGGTGCGAGGAAATCGCGTGAGTTGACGCAACTCATGTTCAAATTTCTCAAATATTGTCTCATATGCTCTTGTGTTTCAGCTAACACGCCATATCAGAGAGATAGTAGTCAGTTTTGACTCATGACCACTGCCGACTCCTAGGCATAGACTGAAGCTGTTTCACGCACCGCAATTTATTAGCCTTCTACAAATGAGCTTGGATTCCTGAGCAAACTGTGGCACTGGACTATCAATTGCGCGAGCCACGCCCTCTCCAATATTCTTATTCGTTATAAGCCTGGAAAGTGCATCGTCTGGTAAAGTAACATAGGCATCAGGTCGGGCGCGCGGTGGCAGCAGGGGTGGGTCTCACCATGATCGGCGATCGCCCGGATCGTCGACATTGCCGAGGTAGGCAAGCTGCGGGCACCTTGACTGTGGGTCAATGAACCAACCTAATAGCTTCATGGCCACTGGGTTTTCTACAATCTGGATGCGAGAATTTTCTTTATAACACAGCGATCAGTGGAGGCTTTATGGGCGAACATCTGCTACCCTACCATGGGCTGCAAGGCACCCCAAGCACTTCATTACTTCTTGTGAGCGGTCGATGTCCTCAGGTACAAAGGGAGAGGCTGTGGAAAAACCGTCAGACTAAGCTGACAAAAGTAAAACCAATTTACATGAACTTCTTCCAATCACGCGAGGCGTTCCTAGGCCAAGCTCGAGGAGCAGGTCGATTAGACGGAGCTGCAGGAGTTGGTCCCTGATATCCTCTAGAACCAGGTGAATCAATCATATTGTTCAGGCGCAACAGCACCGAACGAACCATGTTGTGATAATCTTGCGATAGTCTCAAGGGTCTTAGAAAGTACTGTCATCGACTCGTCGTCGAATTCACCCCGTAGGAATCTCATATCGCCCATGCCTGGGGGAATGTAAAGTTCCTTTAATGGCAGATTTTCGAGTCTGACATAGATTTGACTCACCAAAAATACTGTCTGACACTCGATTCTCAGCAGTCCCCTTCTGCCGTTTCAGAGTCTCAAGAAGTCCTTCTGCGACCTGATATCTCATAAGTTTGTGTCGTGTTTCGTCTTGCAAGGAAGAAAAATGAGCTGGCTTTGCATAGGCTCCGGCCCGCATAGAGGTATGGCTCACCGTGTTGAGCCAATCTTGCGACCACTTCAAGAACATCACATAATAGGAGGTCGCCGCGAAGCATAGGAACTAATGTTTGTATAACCTTCTTTTCGATAACCTCCCTGCGCCCGTCCGCTATGTGAAAATACCAAGAGTTAGGGGGTTGGATGTTGCACGAATTTCGATATTTCCTACACACCGTGAGAACAAAAAGCAGCCACCACATACATTGCACGCTGTGACGTGGATTTTGAAGTGCCGTCTATCAATGCGATAGCACTGGCTAGAGTGTTATTTTTGATCATTTGTTGGCGGGCTTCGTCTAGGCAAACCGAGTTGTCAGTCATCTGAAACGGGAAATTATGACAGAGAATACCATGAGCTGCTAGACTCTCAATAATGGATATGGCATCTGGACTCGATTTCATCAACGGTTTCAATATAGGGATGGCGCTGTTCTCATAAAGTTGCGACCGGGCAGTATCTGTCGTAATTCAAGTTTAGCACTGGTTATGAACGGCCAGTGGCGCGGATCGGACCTTTATTGGAGAGCCTTCTGAGAGCCTGGATTGCGCTTTTCTTGCCCGTCTTCTGATGCGGATCAGATATAACCTGTAAGATTTGTGGAATAACCCTTTTCTTGACCAGGTATGCGTCTATAGTCTCTGTAGAATGCGGGTCAGGAGCCATGCGAGGTTCGTTTTAACATAGCACTTGCCATCCTCCGCCACAGCAGCGATAGTCTCGATCGCTTGGGCAACGAGTGAAACGTCGGGATCAGAGAGCGACTGCTTCAGAGCTTCGGCAAACCTGTCTTGCAAAAAGTATCTCAAATTTCGTGCTACGGGCGTCTCAGGGTCAATTTGTACACGTATATTGAGGTTCGGGAGACACACGCACGATCTGCCGCTAGCGCTGCGAGTGCCCTCAAGGCGGCTTTGATGATCTTCTTGTCGTCCTTCATCAGTGCGATCACTTTGGACGTCGTATGCCTTGGATAAAACTTGGAGCTAGCGAGTTCTGTTTATAGTCCAGTAAGTCATCCGCGCATTTGACGCATCGGTCCACGTGATGGCAGGTGGCACCAGGTAGCATATGTGAGCGTGGCATGTGGGACATACCGTCTCCCAAAGCGAGTCTTGTGATAGCATCAAGAGCGTTTAAAACTAAACCTAAATTTCGCTGATTTATAACAGCTCCGAGAGCAGATATGTAGGACTTACGACGCAACTGCACGGCCGCCTCAGGAGAGGGTGGCTTGAGCGTAAGGAAAGGAACCAAATGCTGCACTACATCGGCTACCGCTATGTCACGAGCGAAGCCTTTGACAATGAATAAGTGAAGAAAATCCATAAATGCAACTTGATGAAGAAACTTGCCATTCTCAGACAGCTCTGAAATGATCTCGAGGGCGATTTGAACGAGTTTGAAAGAAGCAAGACTGTTGATACCGCACACACTTCGGGTGCTATCCTTCGTTCCCCCTGGAATGACGGTCAGCGATTAGGATCGCACACCAAGCTAATTGAGAAGATCCGCACTTCTCAAGGGGGCTCGAGGTGTGATTGGCACCCCACGTGAGTTGCTGTGCATTGACACCTTACGAATCCTGGCCCATAACTTGCTCCCCTTCTCGTTCAGCGTCCGAACAGAGCGAGCAAGGGCCGACCCAGTGGATGCGCTTGTGAGACCAGGGTCAATTGTGATTCTACGTTCGCGTCGTTTATAGCAAGTGAGGAGATCAGGGAGACGGGGGATTACATCTTGAACAATTTTGAGGCTCAAATCAGGGTCGTCTATGATATAGAATTCAGTAATGCACATACGCATGATGGCCAGGACGAGAGAGTACCTTGTGGTGCAGGCGGGAAGGGTATCCCTGCCTCATAATCTAGTTGCGACATCATTGTTTGAACAGATAGGGTGCTTTTGGTTTGGGTGTACTGGTTCCCTGATATGGCGAAGGCAGATGAGTCGTCAGTTTGGCTAGGATTTTGTAATAATTGGACGCAAAATACCCAGATATAGACGGCTAGCCATTCCCACAACGGCCCGGACAATTTGCCGCACCAATCCTTCGTGTTGGAATGTGGCAATTTTCAACAAGAATTGTAGACTTCCATATTCCCAAACCATCTTTGCGCACGCATCTGGTTCCATCAAGTTGGAGGTTGAAAGCGACAAGTGCAATCGGGCAAAACACGACCCACCATCCTCGACGAGTGTCCTAACAGCTCCTAGCCAGCGGAGTGCACCTCGTTGATCGGGACCACTATTTGCTGCTAATTCGTCGTCCGCTTCTCGTATTATTTTCAATACCTCGATTATCCTCCGATCACCCTCCCAACGCAAGTACTGGTTCCCGGTTAGATCCTGAGACTCTGCCGCTTCACGAAACATCATGTCCCATTCCAATTTGCGGCCATTAGGTCCGGGTATTTTGTACTTGGCATATGGTTTGTATCTCTTCTCTTCAACTTCGACCTGTAGATAATTCGCCAGCACCGAACAATGGAGCTTGTGGTTTTCTGAGATCCTACGGCCCCGGCCAAGATGAGGTCGGCTAAAGGAGCGTCAATTACATGTGGACATATCCCGTACATCTGCCTACCTTATCGTACGTTTCCCTTTGGAATCATACGCTAGCCGAGCCAGGGGCAGTACTTCGAGTATCCACCAAGCACCGGTTAGCGAAGGGATGACCTGTGTACGCTTTACGCCATCGCCTAAGTTCTTCGAGTCGACTACTAGGCCGGCTTCTTCGGCTTCGTTCATCATCCAAACCAGTGACTCTGTGCCCCGATTCAGCTCGGTATTACGAGTATTCCCGCCGCCACTGTGACTTAATCAGCGATCTGGAGAGATTGAGCCAGGGAGGTTTCGACTCACATGTCCGAATGAGTCCCAGCGAACCAGACTTCTTTGATGTGGCTCTCGTCCACCTGCCCGTCGCGAGGGTATTCAACGTGTTCCGGCAAGAATTTAACTCGACGCTCATCCAACGCAAGAGCGTGACGGAAATGTTTAACATGTTCACAACTGTTGGTCAGGGGTAGGAGCTTCCCTCTTCGTATCCCGATCGATGAAACCGTATCCCTAATCCCAGTTCTTCAGATAAGATTCCGGCCCACCGGTATTCTTACCATGCGCCCAAGAAATGAACATCCACCGATGGTCTCGAAAATGTTTTGTGGAACGTATCAACCTTTTGCTTGCTCGCTTTGATTGCGTCCTGCGCCGAATCGAGCCATATGTTGTTGCCGGTCTCGTCTCCTGTATCTCCGAGATAGTCTGCATACAGCTCAAACGCGCTGTCCGGTAAACCATAACTGGTTAAAATTCGGACGCTGACCGCGATGAAATTGTACAAACAATGGTATTTGCTCCTGGTTCCCGGGAAAAATGAGTCCAACCTAGCAAGCGGATATGTCAAACAGTCAATCCATCTTTGGTTTTGCTAAATTACCGAAGCGATCATGCCTGCGATGGCTCGAACTTGATAGGCGCCACGAGAAAACCCTAAGAAGTAGCGTTAATTGAAGGGTAGGCCGCAATCCGTTTCTCTCACCGAAAAGAAAAATCTGATCTCCGGGACGGTAGTTATCCGATAACCAACGATAAGCGCCTATGATAACCTTTTCCAGGTTCCTAAGGTGAAGCCAAATGAGCGTACGCGGACGTCGAGGGCAATTTAAGCTCACCATGCGATGGCCAAATCGATCCCGTTTGACACGATTTGTTTGAGGTACGACCATGAGCGCCAAGATGGCTTGGCGTAAGTTCCAATGCCGCTGTTGTAGTAAGTCAATTGGGTTTCGGATTTTACGATATGGCTATAAAGCTCGATGACGTTCGTGTTCTAGAGGCCGAAATAAATATGCTTCAGCCATTGGCGGAAACCGACCGGAGACGCGTTACCTTGTCAGAATACTGGTTCGACGTCCCGTCAATGCACACAATCAGCTTTCGGGGTTTCGAGGGCTCCTTGATCTTAAGTCTCTCCGAATCGAACGTTGTAGACAGGTAACCAGTAGCCGGGCTAGATGGTCGAGCGCTGCTCCGAGACGTCGTACTCACTAAGCGAGGGGACATGAGAAGAAACCAGTGGAAGAGAGGGCGAGAGGGCAGCGTCTACCTTATACACGAAGATTCATGCCGAAATGTGTATCCCAGGCATACCCGGGAGATACATCCGACCACCTGTGGTAGATGATTGTGGCCTCGAGGGGTTGGTGCACGGAGTTTCGATTGAACGCTGTCATGTGTTTTCCAGTTTCGGAATTTTGCGTCCTGGCCAACGGGACCAGCGTTCATACACTCGCCGCACGGACAAAGCACGGTCAACAGCCCACGAACGTAAGTGACAACGGGGGACCACCCTTCATGTTCCCGGCGCCTCAGCACAGTTCTGGCCGCCCTTTCAGGATCAAGCGTTATGCTTCCGGACCCGATCGATCGGCGGTTGATGTTCTAGGCTTGCCCAAAATTGATCACAAGCAAAGCTCGATTTCACCGAACCAGTCAAACTTCATTAAGAATGACATTGTTAAACGAGGAGAAACCCAACATGCTCACCAGCAGCGGGACCCGGAGAGTGCGGGCTAAATGCGGACGAGGGGGTGGGTGTTGGAGATGGAGGGAGGGGAAGCGGGTGTTTGGATACGGTAGAGGACGATGGACCAGGGTACCCAGGGGGGTTCCTGGATCCACCCGGCGCCTCCTGCTCCCGACCTCCACCAGCTATAGGATCCCCCTTCCCCGTCTCCACCGTGGTGACGACTGCGTGATCGAGTGCCCACCGCTGCCTGCCGCCCTTGCTTTGTACTCGCGTTTGGGGAGAATTTTGGGGGGGAGCACATCCGTATCACCCGGATTCCTGGCGCGTACTACGCGTATCTGAGCGCGTTTCTGGCTAATCTCAAGCCTTTATCTTGTTCTTGCGTTCCTCAGCTCGACTACCGGTCGTGTTTGCGCATTTCGCGTCACTTGTGCACCACCTGTGTGCCACCTCTCCGCTT
>WSLN01000803.1:0-10822 GCA_019677355.1 Ceratobasidium sp. 370
TGAGCGCCGAAGTCAGGTGACTACCAAGTGACCAATTAGAATGCAGCAGCTTGTGCTGCGGACTGCGGATGTAATGACTCAGGGTATCTACATGTATATAAGAACGAGGAAAGCCAACTGGAGGCCCAGTTTGCTTTATCTCGTCCACCACCACAGTGTACTACGTAGCCACTAGAATACAACGCACAGAACATCACAGACAACGACCACACACACTAGAACAATAGAGAGCCACCGCTTAAGAGACAAGTATCAGACCAGAAAGAGTACATCGCGACACTACGTCGCCATTGTACATAGATCGATCAGATTAGTCTTTAATAGTCGTCTAATCTAATCCACAAACCTGTCGTGACCTCACGACTATGCTCACCACTGGAGTCGAACTCACGACCTCCAGGTCACATGACCCCTTCACAGACAGTAGCAAAACTTCTCTCCCTAAGTTTCACTACTGCTCCTACCTGGTCACCTGACATACCAGTGGCATCTATTAACATTGGGATGCCACCACGCTCCTTACATAAGCCCGATCAAACAGCAACACTCGCTTCTCACCCCGCTCACTCCACGGTCTCCTTTGACTCACACCGCCACACCAACGGCCAGGAGTCACTCTTCTCTCTGACTTGTGTATGTACTGCCTTACGCACAGACCATGTACCTAGCAGTATATATACCTGGGAAAGCAAGCCTGAAGACCTCAGCTTGCTTCACCTCGTCAACTCTCCTCTCGTGAGAACATAAGCAAAGCCGCGAGACTCTAGTAGCCACAACTAGAGTCACCGACACCCTATGGACCCTTAGGCCCCAGCAGACACCCTGGAGCCCTCGATCACCTTTGAACCCAACCACTTTAGCATCATCGCTACCTTCGTCGTCCACTCGGACAAACTCTACATCGTAGGCTTCACACTTGCGCAAGAAGCCATCCACGCCGGCTTCCCACTTGGGAACTACGTGCTACGCACCGTACTCTACGTCTCGGTCGTACAACGATCCATAGGATTAGTCTTCTATAGTCGCCTAATCTAATCTACAAACCAGTCGTCTCCCACTCTTACGAGGGTCGCGACAAAACCAGTCGTCTCCCGCTCATACGAGGGTCGCGACATTGTAAAGCAAGCTTACCACTGCTTCAAAGAAGATTGCCAATCTCGTGGCAACTCCAATGTACACCAAAGATCTGAAAGAAAGGGATTTCTGGAACCCGGAGACAAATAAGGACCACATCGAAGACACATACTTCACGCTAAAATGCAAGGAACGCAAGACCAAGAACCTCAGCACAACCCCTTTAGGCAGGGAAGGCCTACCACGTGAACTGAAGGACCAGTCCGAATCAATTCACGGGAATCGTCCTGATCAAGACACGATAATCATGTGCCACAAGAACAACCAGAACCAGAAGTAGTGCCGTCCCCAACAAGATCAATACAGGGGGCATTACCAGAGCAATCAGTGGAAAGCATTGATCTCAACGAAGCGGAACAAAGAATGGCCTTGGAGGCTGAGGAACCAGTAGAAGAAGAACCTACGATTGTAATCAATCCGCCACAAGAACAACAATCTACACTGGGACCCTCACGGAGGGCATTCCCTAGACCACAAGTCATAACAGCATCCAATACGTCGGACTCTGAGTCAGAAACAGTCACACTCCGACGAGGAACACATGTAATCAGGCCAAGGAGCGCCAACCCCAACCCATCACCACAACTCCTCTCCCCTGCACTCAACCCCAAAGCAGTAGCAGGAGGAGAAAACTGAGTACAAGGACAAGGAGAACCAGCGCCACCATACCAGCCACCACCACCACGGCAACCTGACCCAAACAACCCAGAAATCATGCTATTTCAGACCATGATGAATAACGCCTTCGCTACAATTGTACTGAGAATGGAAGCAGCCTCACGGGAGCTACTAGAACGACTCGAGAGGTCCCTCAAGAACATATGCCACACAGTGGGAACCTTGGATGCACAGGTCGATCAGCTGAATGTAAGGGTCATCGCCTTGGAACGATCTGCAGCCACAGCAGCTACCAACAGCTACCATGTGCATCAAGGAATGACTGCTCTCAACAAACGAATCACCAGCATAGAAATGGCCATTAAAGGGCTACCCCCACCTTTCAAGACACTGCACAAAGAACTGTCCAAACAAGGCTCGTACATCGATAACCTCAGCATGATACAAGCACTCAATAACCAGATTAGCTCCCTGGAAAAGGAAGAACGCCCCTCGTCCAGGATGAGCATGCGCACTACCAATGAGCCACCAAAACCCCAGAGGGCAAGGGCAACCACCACTGAGCCCGCTGATGAACAGACCATTCCCAAAGGGGCTAGAGCTAAGAAGCCTGAACCCTTTGAAGGGAAGCGTAACACACGAGATGCTGAAATCTTCCTAATGAGGATGGAAGTATATTTCAACGACTATATCAGGGCCTGAATCTACCACACGAGGTGACAATACATGAGCATTGCCAGACTTTGGCACCACAAGCATTGCTGGCTTGGCTGTTATATTTGACTTGTCTGCTGTTTCTCCTTCCTCACCTGTTCCACGTGTGCCGCCACTTGCTGGTTGCTTGGAATGGTCACGTTCAGGTTGCCATCGTTCGTGTCAGCACTGGTTTTGGAATCCGGCACCAGATTTCTGGGCGCAAGTGGTGGGTTTCTGAGCAAGGGTGACGAAGTAATGCCTGGCACATCACCATGGTTGTCTGTATAGTCTTGGGTCAAAGACCATACAAAGCCCATGTTGGCCATGTCGTCCACATGACCCATAGCAGTAGGCACGTGTTGCATGCTGGCTGGCACAGATGGTGCATGACAGTGCATGACAGGCCCTTGACTTGTCACAGGGGTCTCCCATGACTGGCTTGCAATCAGTGTGAGTCAAGGGATTCAGCCCAAGCTTGCGACCTGCATAGATGAAGCCCCTTGTGAGCCTCCACAGGGGTGGAGTATATCCAGGGTGCCATAATATTCTGCCCAATCAATGAACTCCTCCTCTAGTGCCACTTTCCAAGTGTCCTGATATTCTGGCTCGCAACACAAACACATGCTCTACCTTGCGCATCCCCCCAGACCACATGAAGACACTTGACGGATATTCAGTGGGCAAAAACATTCCCCATGACCAGGGAGAGGCGTTGTTGTACTTGGGAGTGATGGTAGGTTCCACAGACTGCGACTCAGAGGCCTGTTGCACCACATTAAACGGTAGAGTCGGACCATCTTGATCAGGCAGAGCAGCCAGCACCATGTCATTACTGGGGTCCACACACAGTCCATGTACCATGTTAGGTGCCCAAGTCGTGTGCTCATGCATGACAATCTGGTGCTTGACTGAGTGCAAAGCCCTTGCTCGACTTTCAAATTGGTTCTGGCCCATCCCTCATGCTGGCATGAGGAACTGGAACATTCGCACCATAGTGCTATGATCTGTATGACGTACATAAGAATATGAGGTGCAACTCAAAGTGAAACTGACCTGTTTGACTTATTCCCAAAGGAGGGGACTCAAACACCACATGTGGTCGAGCTGCAACGTCATTTTAGTACAAACCAGCAGGCAAACTAGGCTGTCACTCACCACAGGATTGTAGATCTTTTGGGAATGTGTGAGTTAGGTCCAGCTTGATGTGTCTGTTAGGGGTGACTTCCATGAATTCGCAATCAAACATCCCATCTGCACTCACCATCCGTGTGGCTTTGTGCAGGGTTTCCTCATCAGTACACTCAAAATGTCCAACAAATGTGGACCTCCTTCTCAGGGTAGGTTCCTGAACTTGTGGCTGGGTAGGTAGGGCCCCTGGCATTGGCAGGGTCATGTTAGCTGGCTGGTTCTCTGTTGCTACTGCTGGTTCTTCAGGCCCTAGGTTTGAGGCTCTGCTCATCGACCTAGTGGTCCATCGGCTTCCCATCAGTTGGGACATTCTGTGTTAGCCACCAGTTAAGTGTGAAGTTTGCTTTATAATGTCATGAGTACTCCTTTCAGGTCTAGTGGTTGGCTCTTAGGCAGTGGCTTCCATACTATTACTTATGTCTCTGGTCTCTGTTTGTTGTGGTTTGTATGTGGTATTCTGTAGCTACGTGGTACACTGTGGTGGTGGATGAGATAAAGCAAACTGAGGCCCTCAGTGCTTTGCCTCTCCTTATATACACGTAAAACAATGAGTCACTGTATGCACAGTCTGCAGCATGACTGTTATAGATCATGTAAATTTAATTAAACCTTTATACTTTGGAATGCACTTGATGAAAATGCAGTGGAACAAGTGTAGGTCGGAGAATTAGGGTTTGAGGAGAGGAGCCAAGTGTATGAACCAATGGATCCTTTGGTGGTATATCTCGTCTATAACTAGTCACCTAACTCAGGAGAGAGAGGGCCAAAGCTACTCTTGAGATCTAGAGTCTTAAGCCTTATCAGAATCAGGATGTGTCCTATACACTAATGCGATTGGAACAGAAGTGGTTGGTATATGTGATAACTAAACTACTACTCTACACTCTAAACTAAGTCTAAGTAATCCCTTGGGAGTGCTGACAGCAGTGGCAGTCAAACAAGTAGAACCGCTAAGAAGTACTGGGCACCTTACTGAGTTTATGTTAGGACTGGGGTGCTACACAGGTATTAGCGATTGACTAAGGCTTGTAATTGAGTCCTTACTGACTTATCAATCAGGTCAAACTTAACAATGACTTAGCAGGTTCTGATTGGTCACCTGATGATCACCTGATGTGGGTGCTTACCCATTGTCAGGTGATCTTGTTGTTAGTTGTTTGATCATGTGACCCTTCACCACTCACTCAATGGGTTGAGCATGGAGTGGTCTGTGGGGAAATAGAAGGCTAAAGTAAGTTGCAACTAAGTGTTTTGTGGCTCTGAATATTATAGGAACCACACAAGGTCCAAGGGTCATGTGACTGGCTTGGTCAGCTTGCAGCTTGTGTCCAGGCACATAGGGTGTAAAGCTAAGATGCAAGCTGACTAGGCTGCATGCTTAAGTCACATGCTCTCTTCAGTGGGTCGTTGCCCTTCAGGTAAAATGTAGTAAATCTGAGTATAATCCCTGCTCTCCATCATGACTGTTACATAAGTCATGACACAACAGCAGTGATGATGAAGGTGAGGAAGTCAGCACTGGTAGCGAGGACAATGGAGATGCGGAATGATAGGGAGGATGAGTAGGCTCAGAGGTGAAAAGTTTGGTATGTAGGTCCATAACATGCAAGATCATATCTAATATCTTTGCACAATAGTTGCATAACAATACCTGTGCTAGCCACAATTCGTATTCATGTGCAGTATACATGGCACCTCATGAATCATATGCATACTTCTCCATTCCCATATTGCTTTCCTCAACCCCCAATCCAACATTATACACACACGTGAACTTCCTAATGTTTTGTTTCATTTGTTTTATACTTTGCTCTTGGCGTTGTAGTCTATTTTCAACAAAAAAGCGATGATATATCACTTTCCAAACATCCTTGTGACGTTTAACATGTCAAGCTGGCATATATGCACCAGTTGGGGTTCCTGTATGGTTATGAAGGTGAGTGGATACACAACAGAGAATATATTGGTAATACAGAGCATCTACATAGCCCATTTGTAGCATGTATACAGCAAATACGTGCTTTCAGGCTACATCATAGCAGCATCAGGAAAAAGTGGAACATTCATTTAGAAGCCAGGGTTTCGATTTACCTAAATTAAGCTGAATTTAGTGAATTTAGGGACCTAAGGGGCATAAATCCTATAAATCCAGGTAAATTCAGCCAAATGAAACAGGGTTTAGCATAATGAAAAGGGGGGTCGTAAATCCTCTAAAGCCCTTCCATGGAGGTAAATTTAGCCAATTTTACCTAAATGAATTTTGACCCTTTTTCCTGACAAGCTCTGTATCCTTGGCTGCTATATATAGCTGATACAACTATAGTTATAGTCATTTTGTAGCAGGTATGTATTGCTATGTAGCATATAGAAACAGGGGGGGTAGCTGCCTTGGCTAAACTGCCATATAGGTGCTACATACTGCTATATAGCAATGACCAAGTTTGCTGATGAGACAACCACCATTTTGGTGATGAAGCTCTGTGTAGTGTGCAAAGGTCATTGGCCTCTCCAACATGGAGGTCTGGTGCAGGGTCAGCCTCACTGTCTGAGTGATACTCAGGCTTGAAAAAGGCTTTTGGAATATCTTTGCCATTCCACATTCAGCTGCTGGAAGCACTCCAGCAATTAGCACATAGCTGTCCATACCATGTGTTATAGTGGTAAGAACATGCACACTTTCTATGTCATAATATACTTACAGCTTTCTGGCACTGTTTCTTCTTACTTTTCTCCTTCAACTCCTTGACACACGTCAAATTTTCACCTGATTCATCTTGATTAATCTTGATGGCCTTTTGTGCAGCATCAAACAAGTTGATGAGCAGAGATCAAACAAAGTGCTCAGTGCACTCCTCTGGCTTGAGCTTTCCCTTCACAACTAGCAACTCCGACTACATATAATTAGGTAAATTAGTCATCAAGTACCTGTATGCTGGCCATCATACTCACATTGTCACTATTTAAAACGTCTTGAACCCACTGCTTGACCATTTCCTTGTTTACAGTGTGGTCTGGTGACTTGCTGAAGTCGATTTCCCAAGGTGGTTCATCGTCATTGTTGAGATCCAACAGGCCAGGCTGGTTTGCAGAGCTGATCTCATCCACCTTGGCGACGTGCAAGCCAGAAAGCATAAGTTTCGTGATCACATGCTAGGGGTTGAAAAGTGAGTCGATTAACATCCTTAAATCGTAGTTGCAAGCTCACCTGCAGATGGCCACACCTCTCCTTTCATTTCTTTTCAGTTTCTTGCAACCAGTTGAATCGTCCATCGAATGACTCAATAACCTGATTGGCGACCAGTGTTGACAAGTGTTGATAGTTGATCTTGGGAAGCTGGATGGGAACAAGCCCCAGAGGGGGGGGATGGAGAGCAGGGGGGTCACCTTGTTGCTGCTCAGCCATTTCAGTGAGACTTGGAGGACTTGCTGCGAGCACAGCACATTATATGCATGTACTTACAATACCACATGTGATACAATAGAGGTTTCAGTGAATTCAGACGTGTTTATTTATCTGATAATATATGTGATAGCATGAGACAGGGGAGTGACGGCATGACAATACCCACCAGTCCAGCTCCATCTGTCTCAGAATAGACCCACGAAAGACTCCAACTCTTACCTAGACCAACTACACATGTTGGAACCTAGGCCTCTCGTGTGGCCTTGCGTGATATTCATACATGATGCAACGCCAAAATCGGCCAGCACCACCTTGGTCGTCTAGGCAAATGCCGCCTGGCCTTGCATAGCAACCGTCTGAGACATACTCGCAAGTGTATTCGACAGCTGTCCAGGTCTGACTGGGAGTTTCAGGCAGGGTTAGGTCGATGTTGCATAGCGCTGGCCAGCTTACATAGACAGCGCTTCAGCAAGCACTGTAGGAAGTCAGGGCACTTGACCGAAGTAACAACTGGTACTTCGGGTAAGTTAGACAGTTACTTGGGAGTGGTGCCGAAAGAGCTCTGTGAAGTGACTTCTGCGGGTGATCTGAAACCCTGTCAATAGGTACCCTGAAGTACCATCAGCACTAAAATGCGACAGGGAGTGCCGCCGGAGCTTGCGTGAAGTAATAGAATCACTTTGTGAAGTACCTGAAGTACTTCAGGCAAGCGATCTTAGCATTTCAGTCAAGTGCCGGCTGTGTGTCCCTCGCGTGATTTGGGCACTTCTGTTGCGTTCCTGGCAAGTGACTTAGGTACTTTGTGTGCGCTCCTACCTCACTTTTTTTTTTTTTTCCTCTTTTTTTCTCTCTCTTTCTTTCTTTTTCTTCTCTCTCTCTCTCTTAAGTTCTTCCCGATCTGTTTTTGTAGGGAATCGTATGTATTTCGTTTGTACTCATCAATAGCTCGTAAGAGACAGCTGGGTCGTAAACATGAAAGAAAGTAAAATACTATACAGCAGTCTTCTGCCTGCTGCGAGTCCTGGCAGCAGGCGCAGTGGGTGGGACTTCGACAACCTAAGTTAATTTAGATATTAGTTACAGCTGGACATAATGTGACAGGCATCTCTTACCTTCTTGCAGCGGGGAGCCCTGGCGGCAGGCTGAGTTGAGGTGCTAGGCTCAGCCAGAAGGGTCTCAACTGTAGCCTGAGCCTAAATGTCAGGGTATATGCGTTAGTTATCACCCTGTGAGCCGTACTGTTCAGCTCACCCACCTTGGTACGATGTCTGCCTCTAGCTTTACCCTTACCCTTACCAACAACCTCTGGTTCATCCAAGCTCAAGTTGGCCAAGCTGTCGCCGACTGTGTCGGCGAAGGTCGAATCGACCTCAGGGAATCCTAGGCTAAGTAACATCGAGGAGATGCGAGTACGGACGGTGGGAGGGACAGCAGCGAGGGCTGCAGGGTTAAGCGTGGAGGTCGTGGCCCAGACTGGGGTGCTGGTGGCAACAGGGACTAGAGCCGAATCGACAGGGGCGGGGCTGGGCGGGGCAGACATTGGGGTTGGGACAGGTGTGGCAGTCGGGGTAGGCATGGCAGTCAGGGTAGGCCCGGGAGCCAGGGTAGGCATGGGAGCCGGGGTAGGCACAGGAGCTGGGGTAGATGTGGCAGCCGGGGTAGACGTGGGAGCCTGGGTAGACGTGGGAGCTGGGGTAGACATTGAAGCTGGGACCAGAAAGCTCTCGGCCTGGCGAGGACAAGGACGAGGACGGGTAGCAGCAGGGGGAATCGGGGGCGGCGGACGAGCAAGAGCAGCAACAGAGGGTCGGGTGTAAGAGGCAGCGGCGGGAGTCGCTCGGGCAGGGACAGGGACATAACGCTGGGCCGGCTCGTGGGTGGAGGGCAGGGTATGGTTGAGGACAAGGTCCCCAAGGACAGGACCACACTCGTCGTCCATTCCCTGGTTCGGGTAATTGTCTGGGGGTGTGCAGTTAGTATTTGCGCCAGTAAGGGGTATAGACTCGCCATGTACCATAGTTAACAGACATATCATCGAACTCTTGAGGCGCTTGGTCGACTGCACCCGGAGGTCCCAGCACAACGTCGATATGAGCCTCTGCGGCTCTGCGCTTGGCTGCTGACCAAGCCAATGCTGACCGTCAAGCTGATTCCTGGCATGCCACCTTACGCCTCGCCTTTGTATTTGGGGAAGCGGCGACAGTCCTGGCGCAGGACTTGTTCGCCTGGATGGCATCACAGCGGTCCTTCGTGTTCTTCAAGACAACCATTATAAATGCCTCGACTGGCCACTGAGGGTTGTTGTGGTGCGCAAAGTCCAGGAAACTAGGGAAACACAAACACGCCTGTGGGGGGGGGGCAGTTAGCACGGCAGAATGGGCTTGGTACTCAATGTATTTACCTTTTCATAAATCTTTCGAATGATGTTTTGTTTTGAAGGCTGATGGGCTTCATCATGTCGAGTCCGCAGGCGAGGCCAATATCCCGGACACTGTTCTAAGGATGGTTAGTGGTTAGTGGGCGGGCGTGAGGCTGGTAATGCGACATACCAGAACCATCATGTATTCCAGGCCCTCCAACTGGAAGACCTCTCTCATACAAAACCCAGACTTCCCAGGCGACCCTTCTGGACGCTTGTCAACAACGTGGACGACAATAGGAATGACGTTCGTAGTAGGACGAGCTGGAGCAGGCACTGGAGCAGGTGCCGGAGCGGGCGCTAGAGCAGTCGCGCCGATGTTGGCCATGGGGTTGTGAGCACAGTTAGATGGACAAGCATAGCAGCAATGATGGGGGGGGGCGAAAATAACAGACCTCAAGAGGTGGTCAAGTTATATAGGTGAAAACGCGAAAGGGATGTCACCTAAAAGCACTAATTTACGAACTAAATGAGCTTGATCGGATAGTGCCCCTGGTACTTTGGATCCAGGGTCTGGGCACAGCTCAGGGGAATGCTGTGAAAGGTGTGGGTATGTTATCACATTCCCCTTATGTGACCCTGTCCGCTCGTGGGCTCTGTTGGGATAAGAAAATCAATGTAGATTAATTAGTGTGGCAATCTACTCTTTCTGGTCTCGTGGCTGTCTCTTAAGCGGTGGCTCTCTGTTGCTCTTAGGTGTCTGGTGGTCGTCTGTGATGTTCTGCGTGTTGTATTCTAGTGGCTACGTGGTACACTGTGGTGGTGGACAAGGGCAGATTCGAACCGCCACTGGATAAGTTGTATCTTGATAGTTGTGTCCTTTACACTATGTTGGCTTCTTAGTTCCTGCAGCAATGCGATAAAGCCTTTGCTATAGCAGTGTACTTAAGGAGACAATAGATGTCTGAGATGAGACGGAGTAAATCGTAGTAGGATTCGAACGGATGAGTGTCTGGCTCTCCAGAGACCACTCTTATATACAGGTCAGGAACATAGCCGAGGCACTACAGAAACAAACTAGTCCGAGTCACAACAAAGGTCCATGGCTGACTCATAACTGGGCAAGTCATCAGTGGAGTCACCATAGCGACTGAACAAAGATGAGATCGGACTTATCTGCGTGTGGTAGTCATGACAAACAGAAACAGAAACGGAAACGAAAATGTCCCCTTGGAACTTTTTACAGAACATGTACGCCGGTGCTCCCAGCTTGTGTAGCGAGCCGTGGGCAGACCTGGTGGTTGCATCCCAACACTCCCCCTCAATCATCAGCGTCGACCTTGTTACCGGCTCACCGTTTGGCCCTGGGAAGAGTCAATCCATGAGAGGGCGCGAGTACCTGATGATCAGGTCGAACATCGTTT
>WSLN01000804.1:0-10814 GCA_019677355.1 Ceratobasidium sp. 370
GCGTGTCGTTTTGCTCATCTGATAATGGTCAGTTCAAACTCCGATCACAGGGTAAGCATCCTCACATCTGCGACTCGTGCCCTAAAATCTTTCCACTCGGCGTCGTCCCGACACAAAAAGCCGAGGAGCATACTCGGGTCCAGCGCGCTGAGGGGCATTTTTCTGACGCGGTCGCAATGGAAAGTGCGAAGCTCGGCTGCGCTATATGCAGCGCAATAGTGTATCCCGTCTGGAGAATCGATGCCACCAGGAATCAAGGGTTGGAGTTTGCTTGTCGGTAAGCTCGAGGGGAGTATAGTGGGCGGTAAAGGCGGGTGATACGACGGAGGGGAGAGGCTGGAGCGACCACGCGGGTAGTTGTGCGAAAGGTTCGATTCGGCGTACGACGATGACGCAGGGCTGGCTGGTGAGCTGATCCGGGGTCGGGGTGTGGGGTGCGGTTCAGGCGTGGATGGTCGGCGTTGCTTTGCATGGGGCGTGGCAGGTACGTTGGCAGAAGTAGGTTCGGGGTCGTTTTCGTCGAGGTCTTCAAGTGGATCCGGTGCAACCGAGGGTGGAGGGCGAAGGGGAATGACAGGGCGGGTGTGGTGTGGGTCAAGGTAGAAAAGACTGTCTGCCTGGGTGCCAACGAAATAATAGGACGATGAAGGTCGTCCGCCAGAGATGCCGACCGATTGGGGAAATTGGAATAAAGACTGGAGAATGGGTTAGAATAGTAAAGTGAAATAGAGTGGAACCGACCTTGAGTGCTTCATAATAGATAGGATTAACGTTGTCGATGCCCAAACGAATATTCACGAGAATGAGTACGGCTCGGCCACCCCACCTGGCCGCGCTTTTCCGCGAGCTGATACTTCTGCCACCAGACGCGACCATTCCTAGGTGAGAAGCGGCGTAAACATCGGGGGCAAAGACTGTTCCATCCACAGCCAACGACACCGAGAGTTGCGCCTCAGGAAAGGCGTGGACGAGCGTTCTGGAGAGGGATTAGCGTGCGATATGAAACTGACAAATGAACTCACTTGATGGAGCCGGCAGCGGTACTGGGCCCAAACCACGTACCAACGTCCTTTCCGAGGGCCTTGCCAGCAAGAGCCATGCGATGAACACCAAAGGGAGCAAGAGGGGAGGGGGTATCGAAAAACCATGTGAGGATCTTGACGTAGATGGCATGTTCCTCAGCAAACATGGGATAGTGGGGCCGTCGCCAGTCTAAAACAAAATTAGCAGAAATTACGAGGGTGTTCTATCAAACTCACTGCGACCAAGATGGAGGTGAATGAGCGCGTTGGCAAGTAGACTCTGGCCAGTCCTGAGCATGCATCCCCAGCCGGTGTCCGAGGTCCAGGTCTTTTCCGCCTGGCCGGGCCAGTTCCAACGCCGGGGGCTAGCAGGGAGAGATTCGCGCGGGTGCATTTCTTGGTCGCACGGGGAGAGTGGAGCAAGAGCCTCGAGCGAGGTGTCGCGAATGGGGGTATAGTGGGAGCGGTACGTGAGCCATAAGAGCGACGTGAAATCTTCGTAGAATGCAGGCGGCCAGGAGCCAGCGTACTTGCTGGGGCCGCCGGACTCGATGGTGAAGGAGGAGACCGACGTTAGCGAGGGGTTGGGGTGGAGGGTAAAGGCACCTGGCGGCGCACGGTTCTTGCGATGCAACTGAGTATGTAAGCTGGACTCTGTCGAATCGCGACGGTGGGAGGGCATCGTGGGGCTTTGGGGAGGCGGCGGCGACTGGCTAGGGTCGGGTGGCTCGTAGCCAGGGTGTTGGACGCCAAGCAACCAGATGGGGTCGGTGCAGTGATCGGGAGTCGCGTCGCTGTCGGTGAGATAGCGCATGACCTTGTCAAGGTGGCCCTTGCCGTGGCGAGCGGCGCTCGAGAGTGGACCGCCGTCGCTGGGCGAGCCACGGGATATGCTGGGAACTCGCTTGGGGGACCCGGCGGGGACCATGTGGGCCGCGGTAGACAGGTTCGTGGCAAGTCCGAGGTCGGTGTGGGATCCGGTCAGGTGCGAGAACCAACCGGTCAGACGGGCGGGGAGATCGCCCAGCCGCACCGATGGAGATGGTGCTATCACTGTGAGTTCCGGAGCAGGATTTGCCCGAGTCTGTGCTCGGGCCACCGCCTGGCTGGCGGTCGACGGCGCGCGGGACAGCTCGGCGCCGGTCGTAGAGGCAGCGTCCACGGAGAGCGTTGGTGTCGACGGGTCGTTCTGGAGCGTGCGACTCGGCTTGCGTGCGATGCGACGCGAGCGGCTCGGCTCTGGCGCCTGGCTGCTCGACTGGGCGGTGGGCGCGCGGGGCGGCGTGGGCGTGTCGTTCTTTCGTAGCAGTTTGGACAACTTCTGCGACGACGAGGGCGAAGTGGGGGAGGTCGAGCTCGACGGCATCGTGGTCGTGGCCGTCGTGGGTTCACAGCCTCGGGCCACACGTGATCCGGGCGCTTGTGCCTGGAGCGACACCGACTCGACGACCATGGTGCGGATGACACTGCAAGAAAAGCTGCTGCCGCAGCCGCCGTCGTTCCAGAAGAAACTCTCATACGAGATCCATGAGGAGCTAGGAAAGGGCACGTTTGGCAAGGTGCTCCGGGCGACCTGGACGCGCAAGGACGGTTCCAAGCTGGATGTGGCGCTTAAGGCGGGTGTGGCCTGCAGAGTATAATTAGCCTCTCGTACTAATCACGTACGCTCACGTCACAGTCTATCTCCAAGAAGCGTGTCAAGGGAAACGAAGCCGCCGTGTGGGGCGAGATGGAGGTCCTGCGTGGACTCGACAACGACCACGTCGTCAAGTTTTACGAGTGGTTCGAGTCTCGCGAAAAGTACTATCTCGCCTTTGAGCTTGCTGTCGGCGGCGAGCTCTTTGCCCGCATCACCGAGCGCGGCAAATTCACCGAGCGCGATGCCATTGGCGTCGTGCTCGCCATCCTCGACGGCGTTGCCTATCTTCATGCCCACGATATTGTTCATCGTGACCTCAAGCCTGAAAACATCCTCTACCGCACCAAGGCCGAGGATAGCGGTCTCGTCATTGCGGACTTCGGCATGTGAGTCCTCGATCGCTTGGCATCGGTCCCCACTTACGGCCCCTAGTGCCAAACATCTCCATTCGCCCGAGGAGCAGCTGCAGAGTGTTGCAGGAAGCTTTGGATATGTAGCGCCAGGTAGGCCAGACTACTTTGATTATATTCATCTCACACCCCTCCAGAGGTACTCACAGGCCAAGGGCATGGTAAACCGGTTGACATTTGGAGCATTGGGTCAGTCTAATCTTGTTTTTTCGCCCCCTAGAGTTCTAACCCGTGTGCAGCATCATCACCTATGTACTCCTATGCGGATACTCTCCGTTTCGCGCGACAACGCAACCCGAGCTCATCGAGGAAACCATGCGCGCCCGCATCGAGTTCCACCACTCCTTCTGGTCTCACATTTCCCAATCAGGTATGCTCTCTGCTTTGTGCCCAGGCTCAACTCACCTCGCCCCAGCCAAGGACTTTATCAAATACCTCCTCAACCCGGATCCCAATGCCCGTCCCACTGCCGCAGAGGCTCTCAAGCACCCTGTAAGCGCTCATTTTGGATAAGGTGGGCGTGACTAATCCAGAGTTAGTGGCTCTCCCCGACTTCCGAGCCAGGCTCAGATATCGACATCAGTGCCGGTCTGCGCACAAAATACACGCCGCGGCAACGCTGGCGCAATGCTATCAACGCCGTGCGCGCTGCGAACCGGCTTACATTGGCGGCTTCCTCTCGACCGAGCATGCCCAGTCGCACTGTCAGCCTCGCTGTTCCGCTTGAAACGGTCCTTAGCACCGAGTCTGGTGGCTGGCAGGGTGCCTCGGAAGGCAGCGGTGCGCCAGCTCAGCCAATTCCCCCACTACGCAAGGTTGCGACACACAACGACTATGTGCTGACGCACCTGACGAGCCCACCGGCTCCACGGCGTGTCATGAGCGCCGAGGACGAGCACGAAATGACGCCAGCCGGGCCACCTGAAGCGGCGAGCGACAGCGATTCGGATTCTGATGACGACTGTGGTCCGCCGATGCCTGGCAGTTTTGACTGGAGCGCGTCAAGACGGAGCCGAATCCGCCACCCGGCTTCTAAGAGCGAGCCCACGACTCCTGCCCCGGCCTCCGGGTCTACTCCGGCGTCGCCCCCCGCTGGCGAAGGTTTGGCGGCACGCTTCGCACGGATGCGGATTGCGCTTGTAGGTTCTTGATTTGTGATGGTGTCGTGGTGGGTTGGTATATATAGACGATCATGCTTTCCTTGCTTTCAATGCTTTCTTGGGGTATTTGTGAAACAGGATGAAATGTGGGTTTTGTACCTGAATGAGTAGTTCAATTCACTGGATGTTTGTTATCATTGGGATCAAGAGGGAGCAGGCGTATGCTCGGTGGGATTACAACATATCCAAAAGCCCGTCGCTGGCGAGCTGGCGTCAAGAAAGGAAACCGAGTCGAACAGGTTTATCGATTTAATAATTTTCATCATGTGTCGGTCCAGAGGTAAAATTATAAGCTGGGGGAAGCGGTTCATCGGCGGCGGCTAGGGCAGCGTCGTCGCCAGCACGCATCAATGACACCCCCGCGTCCACTTCGAGCCGCGGAGGGGATGGGTCCCGCTGGCCCCGCCGCCGACGTGTTTGGGGTGCTGGTCTGTCTGATTTGGGGTTGTGTGGAGCACTGGGGCTCGAGGCAACATTCTCGTGTTGCACAAGTTGCAAGGTTCGACCGGCAGGTGGCAACTCTAATTCCAGCGGGCAGTTAGACGCAAATGGCCAAGAGTGTTGGAGCAACGCACCACGATAGCTGGGTCCGGCGGCCTGCAGAGTCTCAACGACTGGAGGGGGCGGCTCCATTAGTTCTTGTTCCCTCGTCTCCTCTTCAGTCGGGTCTGCTCTCAGCCGAACTTTGCCCGTCCGCCGCACGGCAGTTGGTCCAACCCACGGCTCAACGTTGGAAGGATGGGGACCCGGCTCTGCAGCGAGGTCTAGGAGAGCGTGTACCGAGCTGCCCGACTGGTTCGCGTCGGAAGCCTTCGAAGAGTCGATTTGGTGGAGTCTGAACTGGGGGTGGGCGCGTCTCATTCGGCAGATGAAGATGAATAGCACGGCAAGGGCGGCGAGTACGACGCAGCCGACTACCGAGCCAACGATTATCCCAATTTGCGACCTGGTAGAGCCCGTTTGACCGGCGCCAGTAGCCGTCGCACTTGGCGTTGGCGTTGGGGTCGTCGAGGTCGTGTAGAGCGGGACCCATAGCGTAAATATTGCAGTGGTGGTAAAGGTGCCCGAGACTGAAGTGGTGTCAATCAGCCAAAACGTGCTGCTCGCTTTCGGCAGGGAAGAGGTGCTCATGGCGTTGACACAACATTTCAGGGAGCGCTCCACACATACCAACAAACATATTACAGTGCCTAATTATCAGCCATTATTCCTCTTTAATAAAGATTTCGTCTACCGCATCCCACTGAGCGTGATCCTTGCCTCCCAACTTGAATACCCGTTCACGCTCTGCCCAATACTCAATACGATCATCCTTCTTTGCCGGCGCCCACACCCGCTCGCCCGAGTCCTCGTCGATCGCCTCGGAGAACCAACGCGGATTGTGAGACGGGATCTCGCCAAGCTCACGTTTTCGCCTTGTTGCGCGCTGAAAGTCCTCCTGCGTGGCTTTGAGTTCGTTGGCTCGCTCGTATCGTCCCATCTCAAACGCGCGCTGGTCAGGTCGGATACGACAGTCGGTAGGAGGGAGGTAAGGCAAGAGCGTGTCGGAAGGACAGTCGTTTAGTGTAATAGCGAAAGGGGTGAGGTTGAACGGTGCCGGCGGTTTCTCCGTGTTCTTCCACAGCATCATGTATTGGTTCGCGGAAAGCTGGTTGGGAGACACCTGGGCATCCGGCAACAAATCGCCAACGTCTGAGCCGGCACGACGTGCGAGTAATTGGCTGTTCCAACGGCCCGCGATCTCCCAGGTGACCTGTCCCGCCGCGTCCTGGATTGTACCCTTGATCTCGAACGAATCCTTTGCCCTCCAACCCCTCGGCTTGAAAGTCAGGAGGCAGGTGTCGCCCGTGCGGTGGTTGACGACCTAAAGGAACGACGTCAGCCATGGAAGTACCATTAATGCCGACTTACTGTCATGTCACCATAGTGGTCGATTGTGGGCTGCCCGACAATAAAGCCTGACACATTAGTAGTTACTTTCTTCCAGCTGTAGTGTTCGATGACTTTGTTCTGGCCACGCTCGGGCTCGCCTTGTGCAGGGGGGTAATGCGGCGCCCAGGCAACCGGCAGTTTCACATCGGCGTGCGCAACGCCAGTGGGTCGAATCTCAAACGACTTGCCCATGAATTTGTTCTTGGCATCAACCTATACACTTTTAATTTCAAAAGGCTGTTCACCGATTGGAATACTAACCCACCTCTCCATAATAGTTCCACTGGGGGGATTCTGCCCAGCAAGCCGACATCGGAGGATGGTGGCTCACTTGCTCTGAAACGTAACGGTATTGCTTGTCTAGCCGGCAATATTCGAAAGTTTCCCCCTAGTAGTCGTGGCTTAATTACCGCGCGTCATGGAAACCGAACATACTCACCAGCATGGGGTTGAATGGCTTGGCTATGCGGCCGATCGTGCTGGAATAATTGGACATTGCAAAGGCCGCAACGTATGCGATACGTTTGTGAGCATCTTTCTCTTGGGCCGCAGCGTCAACTAACGGGCCGTTAATGAAAGGTCGCGGGAGAGGCCGAGGTTCGCTACTTACGACACTCTGAATACTCCATGTCTTCGGCCATTCGTTGGAGCATACTGGTAGGCTCGTTGAAAAAAACCGGAAAGCTGATTTTCGTCAGGTCTTTGCCGATGCTACCCTTCAATACTGCCCACAAGCTGACAGGCGGCCGATTGTCGTTCCCGATGGGCAGGCGGTCGCGGAGGGTCTTGTAACCTCGATACAATTCGGTGTCCAAACTCGGAGGAAGGGGCGTGTCTGGTTGTGGTCGAATAGCCGATGGTACGTTGGATATTATGCCACTTTCGATTGCGTCGAAGAACTCGTCGGTGTCTGATTCATCGTCCCCGAGTATCTCGTCGTCCCCAAGTCCAGCGAGCTTGCCAGCCAGGGGAGACCGGGTAGGCGGGCGAGCGGTCTCAGGAAGAGTAATTTGAGCGAGAGCATTCGGACGTTCAGGCGCGGGCGGAGGCGATGTCGTGGTAGCCAAGTCTGCTGGGGTCGGCTGCTCGGCCAGAGGTGCCGAGTCGATCGTGGGCCGGGGCGTGCCGGGGTCCTCGTTCAGGCCGGACTCCAAGAGACTCTTCAAGACTCGCCTTTGCCCCTTGTTGATCATGACGCTTCGAACCAGCTCTCGTTCTACTTGCTCACTCTGGTTTGCGAGGGTAACCACGTTCTCCTCCCACATTCGGCGAGCATCGGCCTCGTCTTGCACTCGGTTAGCATACCAGCTTTCACGTTCTCGGGCCATGGTGGTGTATTGATCCACCGAGCCTTGGATCGTAAGGATGCTGCGTTGAAGGGTTGATTTGACTTCGGTAAGCCTGGGAGGGGAATTGGGGGGAAGAACCAGTTCATCTAGTAGCTGTTTCGCCAGGTCGATTTCCATTTGTAGTGTGTGGAGCTGCAGAGGGAATTGCTCGGCGTAAGGAATATGGGAGGCGTCGCTTTCGGCAGAGGACTGAGACTGGGAATCGTCCTTTGGGCTCTTTGAAACATCCTCCGGTGGTCCATGGGAAGCGGTGGACTCGGCCTTGGTGGTAGATAGACGGATGTCTGATCTAGAGCGGTTGGAGCTGTGGGTCGATCGGCCACTCCAGCCCCGGAGCATATCCACACTCGAGCGAAGGCTCTTGGAGCGCCTGGAACCTTCGCGGTTGCTCTTGACAGATTCACCGTCAGAGTTGGGCGGTGGGAGGGTCGACCTATCTTTCTGTTGGTAGAACTCGATGCTCCGAGTCAAAACCTGAGTCCAACGTGCGACTTCGCCAGGGTGGTTTGCCTTCATGTACCACTTCTGACTGGTAGAAGTTAGGGTGGATGGGGAAGTTTGGGCCGAAGGGGCGTGAGCGTGGACCTCGAAACGGAGTTTGTCGCCCGGGATGGTCTTGATTCGTGCTGTGCGAACTGATACTGCGCCTCGGATAGCAAGTCCTTCATCGTCTCGAGATCGGTAATATGACAACATGTCGTCCTTGAGTACGAACCACCGAGTATTATATCCTTTTGCAACGTTTGCATATTTAGACTAGAGATGGTGTCAGAAACAATCCAGGGCATTCACAAAACCCACCAGATAGCCCTTGTACGACGGGGGGTCATTCGTGATTGAGCCGACAAGACTAGCGTCGTGATTCAGGTCTGGGGTGCGCCGTAAGTAAAGATGTGAATGCTCAAGGGATCGACAAGCGTACATTGCCGAAGAAAGGCCCGAATACGTTCGCCCTCTTTATCCTTATCGCCGTCAAGTACGCCCTTGCCCCGACGATCACGCACAAATACATCGGCACCGGCATGCACAGCCGCCTCTACCAGAGGCTGATCGCGGCGCCGGGCAGCCTCGTGCAGCAGGGTGGTTCCGGTTGAGGCGTCAAGCAGAGAGAGATCAAGCAACTTGACGCGAGGGGATTTAAGGATAGCCAACAGTTCCGCGGTGGCTGGAGCAGAGTTGGGGTTCGGGGAGTTGATGTATTGCGACAAGAGGACAGTATACTGACGCCGAAAGTCGTCTTGGGATTCTGCAAGGTAATGAGTTAAGCAATGAAAACGCTAACCAACAAATGGTCTACCTCGGATGACGTCGAGCGTTCGTTGATCCTTGGCAACATCCAGTACCGATTGGCCGTGGTCGTCTATAGTCGTATCGTCCGCACCATCTTGATCAAGTAACAGCTTCAAGACCTCTGTTCGGCCAAGGGAAGCTGCAAGATGTATTGCTGTAAAGGATGAACCAGGTGGATGCACGAGATTGGGGGAAACATATTTGTTCGAGAGGACGAGCTCGATGGTCTCGTCTGGCGACAAAAGTCAGTGTCAGGAGTAACGGTGCTGGTCGTCAAACGCGGGCTCACAGGTAGCTCCACGGATAGCGAAGTGAAGCAAGGTGCCTGCTGTGTCCTCGGCCGTCGAGGTGTCATTGTCGGATGGATTGTGCTTCTTGCCAGGTTTGATGTCATTGAGGAAAGGCTGGATATTGGCGACATCGCCGGTGCGAAGAGCCGCAAGCAGTCTAATTTGCCACAACGGATCTGCACTGACATTCAATTACCAGTAGATAGAACTATGATGGTTCCTCGCCTTGGCTGATTGGCGATGTCATATCACCGGCTGGGGGTGGTCGCGGCAAGGGAACGACGGGAAAGGAGACACAGCCACCTCGGTGATCATAAAGGGCTGACTCTCACGAGGGGTAGCCCAAACCTTTATGTTTTTGGGATAGCGATCCTCAACCGTCGTACCGATAGCCATGAGATATGCCATTTATATATGCTGTCACACGTGGTTAGGTTAAGCTCGTTCACCCGGCAGTGTACGAGCCCAGCACTAGTGTTCCCAGCCAATAAAAGTTCCAACAATTCGGCCGACGATCCATCACTCGCCAAAACCTTCATATCCTCATAGTCGTCAAGGATATGATCGATAACTTCGGCAGCACCACTCATGCTCATAACCTTCGCACACGCTGCGTGCAGAGCCAAGTATTGCCGGTTCGGAGCCGGGAGATGTGGCACGTGACTAGTGAGCGTGACCTGCTGAGGTAATTCCGGCCACGCCAGAGCGTTTCGCCTCCCGATTGCGTATTGATGCTGCGTCCCCTTGACAAGGAGCCAGCATTAGCCTTTGAAACGTACGAGAGGTGTAGCACTCACTTCTATGGGGTCCAACCAGATGTCCAGTCCGTCAAACGCAGAATGAAGCCCCACTTCCAGTGTCAAAATGTTATCCAGACGGTGAATCTTCTCTGCGTTCAAGTCGGCGCGATCGAAACCACCGAATGTTCCCAACACGGTCCACACAGCATCAGCATGATTGAGCTCAAAACCGTGTTAGTTCTGCTTGTTGCACGATCATAAAATAAGGAGAAAAAATACCTGGTCATGGGTAGCATTCACATGTCGATTTATGTGCCGAGGAATGATATGCGAGCACTGGGTCCTTTTCAAGCCAGGCGCATGAGATGTGATAGTTCGTTGAAGGTGTAAGCTCCGGTTATAAGACGTGATATCCACAGCTTGAGTCACAAGGCAACGGTACTCGTCTCTCACGAGCGCCTACAACAAACCAGCTTTCAGTTCTGATAGAGTAGGTACGAGAAGGAACATACCTGTTTCTTAGCCTCCTTGTGGTTTTGCGGGGGCGGTAAAAGTTCAGCCATAATCTGATCCCGAAATGCATCCACATCCAGCTGTGAAGGATGTGTTGAGGGGGTGGCTGACGCTCTGATCCTGGTAATGACAACTGCGGCAGTCAGCGTGAGTCATGGACCAAAGAGTCACTTACAGCCATTAGCGAGGTACCTGAGGTAGCACCGAGCCAGTTCGAACAGTTTCTCATCGTTGTCGCAGTCCTGGATGCCCCCCGCCACAAAGGATCGCCCAGCTGGGCACGGCGCGTGGATAAGCATCCACCCAAGCAATCTAACCAGAACTTGGTTGTTGGCCTGCTGGTGTGGCTCGAGCAATAAAAGCCGGTTGTACGCGGTTAGGACCTGCTGGTTGCCTTGGAACCCTGGGGTCTCGGCGATCGCCTCGAGGACTGGGAGAGCGACTGGCGGCATGAAGGGAACAGAGTCTT
>WSLN01000805.1:0-10810 GCA_019677355.1 Ceratobasidium sp. 370
CTTGCCCAGGTTTACGTTTTGCCAGTGAACCAGGCTAGTGCGACTTTGAGCTATAGGAAACCTCAGTAAATTAGGCGAGTTGGTACAGTTGATACAAGTAGCGAACTCACGCGCGCGGGGGGCAAATGCGCCAAAGCAACGGACGACCAGCTAGAATCTCCGCAGGAGGTGAGATTATCCAAAGGTCAACCACTTTAATTGAGAAAATTGGACTCGTGGTTTCTTGGAGGGCTAGGGACGACTAGATTCACTGTTTTCAGGGGTATGCACGTGCATATATTCTTAGTTCGGGTGAAAGCCCTGTCGTTGTTTGATCGCCAGTTGCGACGCCCCGAGCGGCAGGCAGGGAAGGATAAAACCTGATTTTCTTTTACGATACTCGGTGTACAAGAGCAATTCTTGTTCAAGCATGACACTCACGGCCCTGCACGCGATCCACGTGACCGCGAGTTTTTTTTTTGTATACATATTGAACGAGCTACACGAACACGAGGTCGAACCGCTCTCGGGAATGTCCCGGAAAGAGTCACAGAGGGGTAAGCGAGGCCAGGGGCGAACAAAACGTGGGGAAGCTACAAAGGGGTAGGTACGAAGGGGCCCGTGGGCGTATGGAAAATAAACTACCTAAAATAAGTTGCAACATCTGTACTACGCGTTACTAGAAGGGGCCGTGAAGGCGTTTGAATGGGTAAGGAAAGTGACCATGGAGCGAAGGCCCAAAGTGGTGCCAAACAACTCCGAAAGCAGAAGGAAGGGCGATGCCTTGTGCAGCACTCGACGAGCGAGACTATGCAGAGGGCACTCCATTAGTACATGCGTCATGGTTTGTAGTTGGTTGTGGTCACATGGACACGTCGGGTCATCACCGGGCCGGAACCGAAGCGAATACTGGCCAAGGAAACAGTGGCCGAGTATCACTTGGTTTGGACGGGCGTGCACAGCTCTGGACGATGGGAAGTTGTCGTGAGCAGGGTGCAGTTTCCATTTAGGCCACGTGACACTACCATGGCTGACATCCCAATAGCTGGGAAAGGCAGCGAGAGCCCCAGCTCTGGCAGCCCAACTGACTCTCTCCGACGTTCGCGCTCCATGGTCTCTTTGCGCCTGACAGGCGCATCCATTTTACAAGTCTTTCCTGATGGCTCTACCACTACCCTGTCTCGCCGATCTGGCTCCCCTCTGGAGAGCCCCCGTTCCCCGAAATCCCAACGCACCAGCTTCAATGGCCGCGAAGATTTAGATGACCCCATCAAGCTATTCAGCTTGATTCCATGCGCTGCCGATTGCTCACAAGAGACGATCGTCCCGCCCAGCATCCCAGGGGAATCAACCCTTGACCCTGGCGATACCCACCACCCAGGAGACAGTACGCCCAAAGCTTTGACCACCTCTCTCCCCCCCTCTCTCCCTCCCTCCTGCCCGCTCACCCCACCCTCAGCCTCGGCAGAGGCGGCGGCGGTGGATTTCATCACCCCCCCTGTTTCCCAGTACATGTCTACAATCCAGAGGACCCCCTTGGTCACGAACTCCCCTGCAGTTAACCAGATGGCACTGGACGGGCCAAAAGGTGACACCAGCCCACAGGCGGACGTCCGTGAACCAGCCATCTTAGTACCAGGGACCCCCCCTTCCCAACCCCCCTCACGCAATGTCTCCCAAATCCCTACCCTCCCGGTAAACTTACTTGATGTCCCACTCTCCTTCAGGGGAAAGGATTCCGCTGCGGCTAACATCATACTTGCCACTATTATCAAGGCAGGCGGCAAAGCCCAAACGTCCATGACGGAGGGCCCCTCAACAAACCACGGGCTGCGCATTATCGGCCAACTCGTGGCAGAAACGGCACAAGGCCTTGAGGCCCTCGCAGACGCAGCAATAGCCCACACAGACCGAGATGTATACAGACAACTTACCGAGGTACGCTCGGAATTCCGAAACATGATTTACCATGTTCTCCGTGACCTAGACCGCATTACCGAACGCGATGCCGAAGCTGGCTTCCCAGCTGAGGCCATCCCCACCGATTCCTTTGCAATGATCTGAGCCATCTCGGATCTTCAAGAGTCCTTCCATATCGAAATGGACATGTTTAAGGGAGAGATAAGGACAGAGTTGGCCACACTCAAGGCGGCATGACAGGCGGCGGCACAGACACCAGCTGGTCAAACCCTGAAAGCTACCCCTTTGCGCAACCCTGCGCCCAAACCTCAGCCTCCCCCCAAACCTACTGTTCAACCTGCCACTCCCAAGCCAGCCCAGGCGCCGAATCCAACAAGCAAGGGGATCTCTGCGCCCCCTGCCCCGACACAACCTCTCCCTTCCTTCAACTGGGACGATGATGTCCAGAGGGAACAAGATGGAGACACCCCCATGGGTCCTCCCCCGATAGTCGATCTTGCCGACTTTATAGACATCCCACCTGAGACCAACCTCGCACCTGAAGCTGGAGACGACGGCTTCACCCGAGTCGAGAAAGGAAAGGGCAAGGCACACTGTTGTGAGTTCGCTCCGCTTACCCCCCAACTTTTCTCGTGGCTCGCCCGCTTCGCCACCGGCCTTAGGCCGCGTAGGTTTTCTCGCTTCTCGGCTTCCGACTTGGTGTACGCGCCATTCATGGCTGCGCTCTGTATGACTCACGGGTACGCGCATTCTGTGCCGACGCTGCGCCCGCAGTCCACCACTGTATGACTCGCCTCTTTGTCGTTAGTATAAATAATACAGTGGTGCACAAGCCTGGATTCTCCAGCTTGCTACACCTTGTCTTGCTCACTCACTTCGAGAGCTCCTTAGCGGGACTCACCAGCCTGGCCGTCACAGTCGACCACTTCGTCTCTCTACTACAACGAACACCTTCGAACACCCTTAGTATACTTGGTCTTAGTCTCCATATCGTCTTAGCGTCCACCGCCTCACGTCGGTCAGCCACGGGATCACCATCTACTTTGCCACCTCCACCTTCGTGACTCTGTAACTTCGTCACGTCTCGCTAGGTCGTGACATTGTGTAGCAAGCTTCTACACGTGAACCTGGAGCTAACACCGTGGTCATCTTATCGCCCAAAGAACTCAACCTCAACATGTCAAGACAGGGATCCCGACCCGGATCAACCCACAGCCACCAGACACGCTACCAAACCAGGATACAGTCCGCCCTCGGAGGGGACTTCTCAAGAACCCGGGGATCAACCCCAACCACGCCCACAGAACAAGATATCACCGATGGGGAACAACGCACCCAATCAAGAAGCACTCAACGATCCATACCAGGAGGGCTACCCGAAGAAGAAGAAGAACCTACCATCGTCCTCGAGGACCCACCAGAACCAGAAGAAACAGCGGAACCCCCGATGGTATGAGTACTCCCCCGACCGCACGTCGGTCCCGAACAGGAAATGGCGGTGGGCGCGGGATTGGTCGTCATCGAACCAGAAGAACCAGAGTACCGCTACCATCCCCTGGCAGGACGAATTCCGATATCAAGAAGAGGAACTCCAAGGGCTACGCCACGAAGAACCTCCCAACCCCTTCCTCGACAACCCTCACCATCCCTCGAACCAGAGCCAATTCCGGCTCAGCCTCAACCAGCCCCACGTTTTCCTGCCAGCCCTGAACCCAATCTTCCGGAACCAGTGGCAGTGGCCCCACCCCAGTACCTGCCACCAGAACAGCCCCTCGCACAGCCCCAAGTAGAAGAACCCCCATTTGACCCACAGGCGGACCCGGGCTTCAACAATATTGTCCTTGCCCTACGAGCAGCAATGCAACCCTTGCTACCGGAAATAGCCCAACGAGTCCAAGAAGAGATTGACCTGGAAGAAGTAGAAGACGGGGTAGGACGCGTCCGCCAACGTCTTGAAGATTTCGCCAAAGGAGCCACCAACCTAAACCACCGAATAACCGACATTGAACAAAACCTAGTCAGGGCAGTAAACAACAGTTACGAAGCCCATCAAGAAGCGCAACGAACCAAGACAGCGGTCGACCAAACACCAACCTGGGTCGACGATCTCTTAAGGGGAAACAATGAAACTCTCAAAGCCGTCAAGGACTTACGAGAAGAAAACAACACCCTAATGGCCATAGTACAGGCTATGGACGACCGAGTCACTACCCTTGGGGATAAGATAGACCAAGTCATGACCAACACCGCCCTCGCAGAAGCCCCACAGTCCACACGACGAAACATCGTGCCTCCCCATCGATCGCCATCCCCCCCAGGGTCCCCAGAACGCAGGTCTCGGTCCCGAACACCCTGCCAGGAACGACATCGGCAATCCAGGTCCCCAGAACCCGAACGAATCCCAAAGGGAGCAAAGGCAAAGAAACCAGAACCCTTCAAAGGAAAAAGGAAGGACGACGAAGCAGAACTCTTCCTAATGAGGACAGAAGTCTACTTCAGAGACTACCCCAACGCCTTCACGGACGAAAAGAAGATATCCACCACCCTCGTCAACATGGAAGAAGGGCCAGCCTCCCGGTGGGCAAAACCCTTACTCAGGAAACTCTTGGATGGAGTAGATCACGAAGCACTACGCTCCTGGGACAGTTTCAAGAAGGCTTTCCTCCTCGCTTTCGGGGACCCAATCAGGAAAGACCGTGCCATAGAGAGCATCCAGAAACTCACTCAGACCCGATCCGTCTCGGAGTATGCCTCCCAATTCCGAACCTTGATGGAGGACCTAGACTGGGACGATAAAGCACTAATCGACCGATTCAAGGGAGGACTCAAAGACAACGTCAAGAAAGAACTCCTCCGCATGACTGTCCTACAGGACGTATCCCGGCTCACGCTCGAAGAATGGATTGAATACGCCACCAAAACGGACGACATTCTCTATGCGACCAGGGGAACGAAGGAAGCCATCAAAGGCAAGGCTAACGTGACCCCCGACAAACGAACTACGACCACCGGAAACACACTCAAAAGGGTTCCGCAAGCCACCGTTGATAGGCGCAAAAAGGAAGGACGATGCCTCAAATGCGGCCGCAAAAACCACATGATAAAGGAATGCCGATCAAAATGGAGCGAAGAAGATCAGGGAGATAAAGAAACCGTGAAAGGAAAGGAGGCCATAATAGAAGAACCCAAGGACGACGCTTCGATGTCTTCAGAGTCGGAAAACTAGAATGGCCTACTGAATCCGTGTCTGTAGGCAGGAACTCCCCCAATTGTAATCATGTATACTACCTCAAGAAATCTAATAACGATCCCAACTGTTACATTACGATCAAGGGAATCACGGAACCCACCCTAACACTTATCGACTCCGGCTCATCACGAAATTTCTTGGACATCTCCTACGCCCGAAAAAACCACATTCCCCTTATCGAACTCTCGCACCCTCGCACGGTCATCGCCATTGACGGAAACGAAACAGCACAAAAAATTCGCTTTCGGACAAAATTAAACTTTACCCTGGAAGGGAGGGACTTTACAGGACGTTTTTATGTCATGCCCCTCGGAGATACTGCGGCCATACTGGGTCAGGAATGGTTAACCGAACACGACCCAAACATCTCCTGGAGGACCATGGAAATCAAGTTCCGAGACGAAAAAGGAAGGGCCGCCGGGGAAACTGCGGACGACACACCCATTCCCCCCGAATACCAAGACTTCGCCGATGTCTTTGACGCAGAAAAATTCAAGATGCTACCCCCACACCAGATCCACGATTGCGCCATCCCCTTTAAGGAAGGAGCGGAACTACCAAAACCAGCAAAGCCCTACCCCATGTCTCCAGACCAAGCCAAACAGCTTCGGGAATTCCTAGAACAGGAACTCAAGGATGGGAAAATACGCCTGAGCAAATCACGAATCGCCGCCCCATGCTTCTACGTCAAGAAACAGGGTGGTTCCTTACGGCTCGTCACGGATTACCGAAAAATCAATGACATCACAATCAGCGACCAGTTCCCCATTCCCCTCCCGGAGGACCTAATCGAACAACTTCGGGAAGCCAAGGTCTTCACTAAACTAGACCTTAGGTGGGGATACAACAACGTCCGTATCAAAGAGGGTGACGAATGGAAAACCGCCTTCCGAACAAAGGACGGACTCTTCGAATATGTCGTCATGCCGTTCGGTCTAAAAAATGCCCCCAGCATATTCCAACGCTTCATGAATGATTTACTAGCCGACTTTCGAGGAGTCTTCGTCATTGTATACCTAGACGATATCTTAATCTTCTCCCAAAATGACGAGGAACATACCCAGCACGTGCGACTTGTTTTAGAACGGCTTCGACAGAACCACCTCTTTGTCCGCCCCAAGAAGTGCCGATTCAGGGTCACCACTGTGGATTACCTAGGGCTCATGATCGCCCCCGGAGGAATTTCGATGGAGAAAGGAAAGGTCAAGGACGTCCTCGACTGGCCAGAACCTAAAACAGTAAAGCAGACACAAGCTTTCCTAGGATTCTGTAACTTCTACCGGAGGTTCATCCCGAACTTCAGCGCAATCGCCAGGCCCCTCCATGACCTAACTCAGAAGGGAAAATCTTGGGGATGGGGGGAAAGGGAGCAGGAGGCCTTCCAACGGATTAAGGAAGCTATCGCCAAGGAACCGGTACTCGTGCACCCAAACCCAGAACAGCCTTACATCCTGGAAACCGACGCCTCTGGGGTGGCAATGGGAGCAGTCCTGAGCCAACGAAAGGAGGACGGCAAGTTGCACCCCATCGCCTTCATGTCCAAAAGTTTTAATCCGGCCCAACGAAACTACGACACATACAATAAGGAACTCCTCGCAATCGTCGAAGCCCTAAAACATTGGCGACTATATCTCGAAGCCACAAAAAACCCCATCACTATATATACGGATCACCGTAACCTCCAATACTGGAAGGAAGCACACCCCATGGACTGAAAACACGCACGATGGTACCTCGAACTGGCATCCTTCAATTTTATCATCACTTACTGGCCAGGGAAACAATCCCAAAAACCAGACGCTCTATCACGAAGATCAGACCATGAAGACATTCCAAACCCCGAACAAATCATGATCAGGGGGGAACTCTTCCAGGGCTTTAAAGCGGACTTAGGGCAAAACGATATCCGAACTCAGATTCAAGAAGGACAAATGGAAGATGAGGAACTCGAACTAGTCCTCACAAACGCGCAACAAAAGGATAAACTCCCACCTAGCATACAGAAACAGTTTCGGAGATACGAATGGAAGGAAGGGCTCCTCTGGTACGACAACGCAATCGTAGTACCAAAAGACCCCGAAATCAAAAGGGCTATCTTCTGGGAAAACCACAACTCCCCCCTCGCGGGGCACCAAGGACGGGAACGAACCCTTGAGCTTATCAAACGACAATACTACTGGGCAGGGATGACACAGGAAACACACGCCTACGTCGACAACTGCCGAATATGCATAGAGTCCAAACGAAGCAGTACCGCAAGCCCCCCAAAAAATATCGAGCTCCCGGAAAAACCCTGGCAGCATATCAATTACGACTTCATCGTGAAGCTACCCCCATCCCAAGGATTCGACAGTATCCTAGTAGTGGTAGATCGGTTTTCGAAGCAGGCGCACTTCATCCCCTGCAACGAAGCCATCGGAGCCGAAGAGGTGGCAGACATATTCATTAGGGAAATCTTCAAACATCACGGGTTACCGGAAGTCACCATCTCCGACAGAGGACAATCCTTCAATAGCCACTTCCTGAAGGCCCTGTACGAATGCCTGCAGATCGAACCCCGCCTATCCATGGCTTACCACCCCCAAACCGACGGACTGGCGGAGCGAACAAATCAATGGCTAGAAAACTACCTCCGAAGCTTCTGCAATTTTGAACAGGATGACTGGGTAAAATGGCTACCAATAGCAGAGTTTTGCCACAACAACCACGTCAACGCCTCGACAGGACAAACGGCTTTCGAAACCCTGTACGGACAGGACCCAACCTGGGACATAAATTGTCACCCAAGCAACAACCCCAGGGCCAACGATATCGCAAACCACATGAAAGAGGTATGGGACGAGGCGAAAGCCAAAATGGAATTAAGGACAAAGGAACACCCTGAACCACCCAGCCTAGAAGTAGGCGACCAGGTCTGGCTCAACACCAGGAATATTCGAACGAAGAGACCTTCAAAGAAGCTTGATTGGAAGAACACAGGACCATTCCGAATCACTAGGAAGATTTCATCCCACGCTTACGAACTGGAACTTCCAAAATCCATGCGCATTCACAATGTTTTTCATATCGACCTCCTCACTCCTTACAAAGAGGACCCTTTCCGTCGAAAGCAACCCCGACCTCCGCTGGTCATCACAGAAGAAGGAGAAGAGGAATACAGGGTGGAAGATATCGTGGATTGGCAGCAAACAAAGGAGGGACTATGGTACGAGATCAAATGGGATGGGTATGACTCGAGCGAGAACACGTGGGAGTGGGCCGAGAAGTTCACAGACTTGGGGGAGGTTATGAGTCGTTTCCTCAAGAAGTACCCTTCGGCGCCCGTACCAAAGGGGTATAAGAGGGAGAGGGGGAAGGCCAGCAATGACAGCAATCCAGCTACCACCACTCCTCCTCACTTACAATGGCCCCCGTCAAACCCACTCTCGCCTCCAAGCACCTCATCAAGGGGGGACGCAACAACCTCAAGGCCGGGCGAGTCGCTGAGGCCAAACGATTCGAGGCAGCCACCCGGCTCGAGCGGTGGGGACCCCGAGTGGTCGACGTGGTCCCAAGGGGACCAATCCTCGAGGTCTGTGAGGCCATGGACGCCGCCCCCTGGGGCGTGGGAACGTACATCCGGGACCTCCGGTCCATCACGAACTACCACGAGGCGCGACGGTACGCCACCGAACTCGACCCAGAAGTCGACCTCGAGTATATCCCCTGCCTCTAACGGTGGGGATGTTACTGGCAGGGTACCACCCTCCATGACCCAAGGCGAGGCGCCCTGCAATGGGTGGGGGATGGACCGTGACCCGACAACGCCTGGCAGATGCAGAAAACCAAACTGTATCTGGCCCGAGGGTGTGTCGGCGACTCCGTTTACGGGGTCGTCACGAAGTCACGGGGGCAGTTCCCCTCGATCGAATGGAAGGACGACGGAACCTGGTGGGTCCGAGCCGACCACGCCGAAAAATGGGTCGAGGATGCGGTCGCCAAGTGGAAAACGCTCGTCCCTGAGCAGTACCACAAGGAGGTCGACGAAATCCCCACCAGGCGCATCTGGGCCCTCGCCACAAAGGGAAAGATGTCAAGGGACCGCCTCATGGAGTGGTTCGACCAGCACGCCTGGGACGGACACGAAGAGGAGGACGGCGAGTGGGTCCTATAAGACCACGGACAAGAGTTTGGGCTCCCTAGTGTAGAGGGTAACCAGTCGTTGCTACCATGCGCCCCGGTTAAGGTAGCCTCCCAAAAGGGGAGATGTACTTAGATGTTTCTCGCTCCTTGTGTTTTCTTTTTTTCTTTCTTTTTCTTTTCTTTTCTTTCTTTCTTTGGACGTTTGTGCTCGCCTCCTCCTTGAGGCGATCACTTTTGGGGGGGGAATGTTGTGAGTTCGCTCCGCTTACCCCCCAACTTTTCTCGTGGCTTGCCCACTTCGCCACCGGCCTTAGGCCGCGTAGGTTTTCTCGCTTCTCGGCTTCCGACTTGGTGTACGCGCCATTCATGGCTGCACTCTGTATGACTCACGGGTACGCGCATTCTGTGCCGACGCTGCGCCTGCAGTCCACCACTGTATGACTCGCCTCTTTGTCGTTAGTATAAATAATACAGTGGTGCACAAGCCTGGATTCTCCAGCTTGCTACACCTTGTCTTGCTCACTCACTTCGAGAGCTCCTTAGCGGGACTCACCAGCCTGGCCGTCACAGTCGACCACTTCGTCTCTCTACTACAACGAACACCTTCGAACACCCTTAGTATACTTGGTCTTAGTCTCCATATCGTCTTAGCGTCCACCGCCTCACGTCGGTCAGCCACGGGATCACCATCTACTGTGCCACCTCCACCTTCGTGACTCTGTAACTTCGTCACGTCTTGCTAGGTCGTGACACACATGGCTTGAAGCCTAAGCCCTCCTTCGCCCAGGTGGCCAAAGCTGCGGCATCGTGCCCAGCACCGGGCCCGCCTGCGTTTGACGCTGCCAAGATAGCCAACCACCTCTGCGCAATGGGCAGGACCCAAACCCCTACACGCTACGTAGCCTCTTCCAAATCCTTCAACACTGACTTCACGCGCAAAACCACGTGCACCATGTACACACTCGCTAACCAGGTATTGATTCACAGGAGCTCGAACACACGAGTCATCCACATCGACTGGAACAGGAAGAACCAACTGGTCCTTCAATTCCCGCACGCCACTTCCCTAGGCGAAATCGAAGCTGCTATCCCAGACCTCGTCAAAGCCCTCGAGCTGCCAGAGGACACCACGTTCGAACAGTGTTCGCGCTGGTCCAAAGTGGCAGTCTCAAGGGTCCTGACGGGTATCGAGACAGGAACACGCTATTCGAGCGACGAACTCCTCGAGACGCTACGCATCAACCACCACGTTACCACACTTGAAGTGGTCCAAGCCCCTAGATGGATCGCCAAAGACCCCAACCCCGAAAAGGACCGATCGACCTTCACCTTCTGCTTCGAGGACGACGCAGACGGCACCCTCCTGGACGTCTTCATCAAACGACCCCTATTTATGTGGGGGGAACACGTTGTTGAGGATTACCGCTGACTAATGAGTGCACTCTTATAGCTAATTGCTTCTTAGCAGGGAAGTAGTACTATTTGTATGTATATACGAGAGAATACAAAAGACCCGCTGGTGTCGATTGACAGCCAGGG
>WSLN01000806.1:0-10514 GCA_019677355.1 Ceratobasidium sp. 370
TGCGCACTGCCCACAATATTTTCGAAGTGTTAATCGGGTGCGATCTATGTCTCAATGAATTTTCTAGCTACGATGAATTATATATTCGTGATCCTCCGAATCTTGCGCATTTTATGAGCTATATACAAAGTAAATGTGGCGGGTTTCATGGTTACTGATATCCAGGCCTTGAGACTCAGAAACAATAAACTGCTTGCGATTCACCAGATTTAATGTATTACTGGATATGCTATATACCATTAGAAAGCTCTCAGCAGCGCGCATCTAACGAGCTATTATTCAAGTCGATGTGGTAGCATTTGAGGAAGCCAGTATGCAGGAATTCCTGCTACTGTCTGCCAGTAGCAGGAGGTGGAGCAGGAATGGCCAAAAGTGCCAGGAGTCTGTCTGCAGGAGGCAGACTCCTGCACAATACTGGCACAGCTTCTCTAGGCCAGATTGGACAACGGCAGACATTTTGGTGGGTGAAGGCTTGCACCAACGAACCCATCCAGTCCACTTCTGGGATATCCTGGAGGTGATTCGTGAGTTGCTTGGTGCGAGACGATTCAAGAACTGCATGCGATATGCACCAGAGCGGCACTGGACATTGCGGCATGGGAAATGTCGGGTCTACGACGAGATGTGGAGTGGGGACTGGTGGTGGTGAATGCAGGTAAGTACTAATTTTGACGAATAGGTCAGGAGGTGTTACTCACGTGTCAAAGCACCTTATACACTACAGGAATGGCACTATCGTGCTGTTGATTATTGCCAGCAATGAGACAACCCTAGCAAACAACCTGCGTGGGGCCAAAGTGTCACGACCTAGCAAGACGTGATGTAACGGCAAAGTTGCGAAGGTGGAGGTGGCAACGCGGAAAGTGGTCGCGTGGCGGATCGGCATGAAGTCGCAGATGATAGAGCTATGTGAAGACTGAGACTGAGTACACTAAGGGCATTCGAAGGTGTACATTGTAGTACGATGGTGAAGTGGTCGACTATGACGGCCAGGCTGACAAGTCCCACTAGGGAGCTCCTTGGAGTGAGTGAGCGAGGCAAGGTGTAGCAAGCTGGGGAACCCAGGCTTGCACACCACTGTATATATACTACTAGCTAAAAGCCGAGTCATACAGAGGGGACTGTGGGCACAGTGTTGGCACAGAACGCGCATACCCGTGAGTCATACAAAGCGCAGCCATGAATGGCATGTACACCAAGCAGAAGTCCGAGAGCGCAAGGGCCTACGTGGCCTAAGGCCGGAGGTGAGACGGGCGAGCCACGAGAAGTGTTGGGGGTAAGCGAAGCGAACTCGCAACACAAAGCACATCCCATCTACCTATCAATCGGGAACATCAGCAAATCAGTGTGATGCAAGCCAACGAAACGGGCCATGGTTATTATTGGGTACTTGCCTGTCGATCCTTTCCAACGCATTCCTGAAGACCTTTGCAGGCAGTATCACACGGAATTGCTGCACTGATCCCTCCAGAAGATCTTCGAGCTGTTGAAGACTGCTTCATCAGATGGTTTACCTGCCTGGTGCGCCGATGGACATCTCTGGCACATTTACCCCATCATTGCTGCCTGGATGGCTGACTGGCCTGAGCAGAATGACATCGCCAGCACGACTCAGAGCAGGTGCCCAAAGTGCGTGCAGAAATGGAAGGGGTGAGGGGAAGGGGGGCCAAGTGCACCCCTGTGTGAGCAAGACGCCACACTAGAGGCACTCCAAGCATACCAGTGAACGAAACGGCTGAGGGAGCTGGAGCCACTTCGCTTGAGGCCGGTGGTACCGTTCTGGGCTGACATCCCGCACATTGATATCAGTGCATGTATCGTGCCAGACCTCCTCCACCAGCTGTACAAAGGCATGTTCGAGCATGCGCGAGATTGGGTCGAGGATCTATTAGGGACAGATGAGTTTAACCGCCGCTTCAAATCAATGCCGCAAGCCCAAGACTTACGACATTTCAAGCAGGGTGTCACCACAGTCAAGGCATGGGCAGGGCGGGAGTTGAGGGAGATGATGAGGCAGTTCCTGCCAGTCATGATCGATGCCCAGGTGCTGCCAGACATTATCCAGATGATGCGTGCACTCCTTGATTTTGCATACCTGGCCCACAGTGCTCAGCTGACTGACAATGAACTCACCAAGATGGACGAAGCGCTCGCAGCGTTTCACCAAGCCAAACATATCCTTGTCAATCTGGACATGGTTCCAGGGCCCAAAACGTTCAACTGCATCCCTAAATTACACATGCTTAGCCATTACTCAAACGATATCCGCGAGCCGGGCGTACCTGATGGCTACAGCACAGAAACTCCTGAACACCTCCATATCCTCTACGTCAAGGTTCCATGGCGCATGTCGAATCGTCGAAATCCCTTGCCTCAGATGGTAAAATATGTCAGGCGAATCGAGGCAGTCGAAATCCAGCGAACTCTTGTCGACAAGTATTACGGCGAGCACCCAGGAGCCGACCTTGAGGAGACCGATATGTATGGCGACGACGAGGACTATCCTGAGAGCAAGGTGGGTGGAGAAGACATTGGCCAAGACGAGGATAGCGATGGCGAGGTCGTTCGGCTAGAGTCAGGGGAAGCGGCAGAGTCGGAGAGGTTGGAGATGTATTATCCCCGACCAGCAATGTCCGTCGCAAAGCAGCCAACAGCTCAGAGGGTCCCCAGGCACGTGTTGATTGCGTCATACCAGGCCACCAATCTGATCCAGGCGCTACGACGATTTCTCCTGCCAATGGCACAACGCTGTGGCGAGGACTTGATTCTCCTCCCCTCTGACCGTTTCAACATCTGGCATAAGGTCACCCTCGACTACTCGCTCGTTCCTTTTGCGCCCAACCAATCGTGTCATCGGGACATAGTTCGTGTGCACCCTGCACTGCGAGATGCTGCTGGACATGTGAAGGAACCTGGCCTGTTCGATACGGCTCTCTTTGCCACTGATCGCAATGGTGCTGGACTGAATCGTAAGTCATTTAAACTACTTACCTGTATTGTATGCCTTGCTTAAACATCGGGGACCCACAGGCTTCCGTGCTGGGTGAGTCCGCACCATTTTCTCCCTTCCTCCACGCCTGCAACACCTACATCCCAGTCCTCTCGTCTACCTTGACCTATTCACTCCTTTTGCGCCTGACGCTGTCTTTCCTTATATCTATCGGGCGACCCAGGCTTACTCGAACGGCTTCCAGGCTTCTTTAGTCCTCCCTCTGACTTGTCTGGTCATGGCATGTCACATGGCGCCTGACTTCAGTTTGCTGTTGACACCTGCCCATCGTTTCCATGTCAACTCCTCTGGTACCATTTACACTGGCCAACATTTCCTATTCAACAACTTCTACAATTACTTCACCTACCTCTTAATGGCGTACTGGCAGCGCTCAACCCAGGCTTGACCAGGCTAGCATGTTTGGTATGTGTTATATTGTAGCTGCTTATTTCTCTAACAGTGATGAGCTCAATTAGAACCAGATGCTGGCTGTGGCATTCCATGCCTGTGTTGTATGGTCTATCTAGTTAATATATTATTGTTGTTCTGCCCTGTTCCGTGTGCCCGCTTGCAGGTGTCTCTGTGAGACTCATGTGAATGTTTTAGCCCCAATTAACCTGATAAATACTGTGGTGTTATACACCCATGAGCTCTCCTCTCGCAATTACCCCCTGGTGTAATGGTCCCCCCTAAATGAGGTGTACCAGCACCAAATTCCGCCATTGACCATCCCCCTGTTACATTACACCCTGGGTTTTTCCTGAGCACTCAACATGTGTGTGACGAGGTTTAGAAAGCTACTGAGATGACTCCTGCTCCGACCGTGTTTGAAAGTCCCAGCCTTTTTGGACTGTTCAGGGCTTTGGCCATCGCCGCTGAGGTGAAGGAGTAGTGGGCTCTGAATGTGTGGTCCTACAAAACCAGGGTTCCCAAACAACATGATCATAGCTCGCTTCCTCCGCATTCGAAATTGAAGACACCTGAACACTGAGCTTTGAACATGCTTTAATTGTTGTTCTGAAAACATTTTACATGTGGCTAACACTCCCCTTGGTCACACCCGTACAACGTCCGTGCCTCTGAAATCTAACCCGGAAAATGTGCATGTACTTACAATAATAGGATTTAATATGATAGAACATAATCCGTTGAAGTGAGAAAGCACAGTATATGCATAGCATGGTACATGTATGACTCGGACCGGTATGAATAAGTGTGCTCGCAGGCCCTCCTGTACTCTGTCCATCTTTCTTTCCCTAACTCTCATGCCCATGTCCTTTGATTCCTCTCATATACCATGGTGTATACCTTTGACCCCTATAAAACCTTCATCGTCCGCCACGCCTTTGGTTCTGGGTGGACACCCAAAAAGAGGGCTTCCAGTCCAATTCGAAAGCTGTCCCTGGGTGGCTGGTAAGAAGAGTGGAGGGATTATCTGTAGAATTCGAAGGGTCTAGGATCATGGACACACCCAGGCACATCGGTAATTAAGGTAAATGTGCAATACTGCCTGGAAGGTAGCTGGCAAGGCAAGCTGGCCAGACTCCCCCCATTTCATCATGGTAGTGGAAAATGGAGTCAACATTTAGCCATACAGTTAGCACCAGAATCTAGTTATGGAACTGTGGTATGTTAAGGTCACATGTGTTAGCACAGTGTGTGAAGCCTGGGATAGTGATTTCATCTGGAGATCTCTGAAGCTCTCTGGAGTGCATGAGCACAGGGAGAGACTCCCTTGAAATCCCAAGCAGTCAGGAGAAATCTCCAGAGCACAAGCCTTGAGCTCTGCTGTTCTGGAGTACTTATGATCTTGCATGATATCCAAATGTCCACCTCAGGAATCCCCTGGAGTGCTGTGGAGCAAGATACTATGTGCTCCCAGCGCTTCTTTGGCACTCATGAGGCTTAGGCAATGTTGGCACCTGTGGATTTTGGGCTGTTTTTGCCAACAACCAAATCAGGTGGGGACGAATGAGACTCGAATTCCCCCTCCTTGTAGGGGACACCTTTAGCTGTTGCTCTACACCTTGCTCACTTTGGAATATTTGGGTTTTCTGGTGAGCACACAACATCTACAAATCAGTGAGGAGGTCTAATATTACAGCTGGTGTTCACCTTGATCACCTTCTGTTTTGCCACTATGCCTCAAGTCTATGATTGAGTTGATGTGGTCAGGCTGAGTTGTTTGCATCTGCTGTCCTAAGGCACCACCAACCCCATTAGTGCATTGGGTTGTGGCATGTCTCAAGTGATGTCAGGAAAAACTGGAAAGATAATTGAGATCCTGGGGCCATGATTTAGGCAAATTAGGCAAATTAACCCAATTTAATAGAATTTAGGCAAATTTGGTTTAAGTGACCCCTGAATGCATAGCAACACCCTTGGAACTTGTTGGCTTCTTAGTTCCTGCAGCAATGTGATAAAGCCTTTGCCATAGCAGTGTACTCAAGGAGACAATGGATGTCTGAGATGAGACGGAGTAAATTGCAGTAGGATTCGAACAGTTGAGTGTCTGGCTCTCCAGAGACCACTCTTATATACACATATGAGGCACAGCCGAGACACAACAACAAACAAGCTAGTCGAGTCATACGAGATGTCCATGGCTGACTCATAGGAGGGCAAGTCATCAGTAGAGTCACCATAGCAACTGAACAAAGGTGAGATGGGGCTTATCCGCATGGAGTAGTCATGGCAAATAGAAACCGAGATAGAAACGGAAATGTCACCTTGGAACCTCTTGCAGAACATATATGCTGGTACTCCCAGCTTATGGAGCGAGCCATGTGCAGACCTGGTGGTTGCATCCCAACACTCCCCCTCAATCATCAGTGTCGACCTTGTCACCAGTTTGCTGTTGGCCCCTGGGAAGAGATGATCCAGGAGTGGGCGTGAGTACCTGATGACCAGGTCGAACATCGTTTTTGTGTCCCAGTCCACGTGGGACTCCCATGACTTGTACCAGTTCTCCTTCCCATGTTCGCCCCTTGAGTTGAGGGAGTAGCCTCTGGACACGTGGACGAGCAAGAGCCTTGGTGAGTAGATCTGCGGGGTTGTCATCTCCAGGAATGTGTTGGACGATGGTGTCCGGATATTGACTTCCGATCAAGGATGTTTTCCCCCCAATCAGCATCGGAGTAGGCGATCACCAGTCGATCCTTTTTCCCTGTGAATGTCACACTGTAGTCAGCTGCTCCTTTCAGGTATCGGTAGACCTGCTTAACTCTGGCTATGTGTTCTGGGCCTGGGTTCGATGTGAACTGTGATAGATGTTGGACAGCATATGATATCTCTGGGTAGGATCCAAGTGCCACATAAAGGAGTTCTCTGATCTTCATTGCATATGGGAAATCGATCCTTGGTCCCTCGTAATGCTTGAGCTGCGTTCCTGCTGCCATGGGGATCTTCACAGGGTTTGCGTCCGCTAGTCCAGCCCGTTTGACAATAGACTTGATGTAGCGATCCTGGGATACTGTTATTGTTTGGTTCGATCTGTCCCTGGTGATGTGGTAGCCGAGGAAGCTGTTGAGTTCACCCAGGTCCCTCATTTCGAAGAGCATCATGAGTTCCTTCTGGACATTTCGTCCTGTTCCCTTTGTGGAGAAGACAGTGATATCATCGACATAGACGGCTAGGATAGAGACTTCACCATTCGCTGTTCTCATGAACATGGAGTGTTCTGGGGGAAGTCGCCTATATCCAATGGTTTGTATCTTCTCAAAGAACAGTTTGTACCAGATGTTGGGGGCCTGTCGCAGTCTGTATAGTGATCCAACGACCTTCAGTACTCTGTTTGTACCATCTTCGTAGTCTGGGATCTGCTGCATGTAGATGTCTTCCTCTACTTTTCCGTTCAGGAATGCAGATACTACGTCGAGTCCATGGATGTCCCAGTCGTGTATTGCTGCGAGCGCAAAGAGTGTATGGAGCGAGTCTGATCGTAGCACATGTGCAAACACCTCACCGAAGTCGATTCCCAGTTTCTGGGCGAATCCCCTTAGTACCAGCCTGGCTTTTCATCTGGTGATTTCATTGTCATTGTTTAGTTTGGCCACATTGACCCATTTTGGTGTCATCACCCTTGCTCCTTTTGGTAGGTCTACTAGTTGGAACGTGCCCATTTGTTGGAAGACGGCTATCTCGTCATCCCTTGATGTCGACCACTGGTCAGAGTCCCATCGTGTCAGAGTTTCTTCGTATGTAGGGTGGTCTTGGTCATGTGGGTTTGACGTAGCTTTGTATGCCATCTGTTCCCATTCCTCATCAACTGTAAGTACCCCTAGTAGTGACTCGTCCACGTCTTCTTCTGACAGTGTCGGTTCAGGCTCAGCCAGTTGTTCGACAAGTCCCTTGTCTGGTTTGATGAGTACCAGAGAGGGTGGTTCAGAGCTGTCTGCTGTTGGTAGACCGTGCCTGTTGAGGTATGTGTAGTCGTGACAGGTGGTGTGTCGGCTCGTCCTCTGTATTGGCTCTGGCTGAACAAAGCATGGTGCAGCAGGTTTCTTGGGTCGCGCTGGTGGTTGAAGTGTCGTTGTAGACTTTGGGGGTGGTGGCGTGGCTGGTCGCTTCTGTTTCTGTGCTTTTACCAGTTGGCTCCAGGTAGGCGAAGACAAGGTCGAGGATGATGGCGAGGACGAAGCTGAAGACGACCCTACTCCCCCTCCAACCAGCAGAAGCTGCTCCTCGTCTTCCGAATCCTCATCATCGGCCATCACGGCTGGCTGCTCCCCCTTTACAAATACCACGTTGTGCGAGAGCAGCACTTGTCAGGTGTCTGCTTTCCAATACCTGTACGCACGAGAGTTATCCCCAAATCCCACAAACACATATTTCTTCACGTGTGGATCCAGTTTCTGTGTCTTCCCCGACTGATCGAGTACCCAGATGCTCACGCCAAATTCCTCCATGTGGGTATACTTTGCTGCCTTGCCAAAGAACCGTTCGTATGGAGTGGTCTTGGTAGCCTTGGTCAGTAGCCTGTTTTGTACGTATGGGGCGTGGGCAACAGCATCTTGCCATAGGAACTTTGGAAGCAACTTAGTGTGCAGCATGGTCCTGGCGTAGTCAAGTAGCGTCCGATTCAGGCGCTCTGCAATCCCATTCTGGGCGGAGCTATGTGGTGCCGTTTGTTCATACATGGTCCCCTGCCCTGCCATGTAGTCCTGGAGTTCCTTATTCACATACTCCTTTCCTCCATCAGATTGTAGCCGCAGAATGTTGTTTCCAGCTTGATCAGTGCAGCGAATTTCTTGTACGCTTCCTGCACCTCCTTCGTCGATTTGAGGAAGTATACTGACAAGAAGCGCGAGTATACATCGGTGAAGGTCATGAAGTACTCACTGCCTTGCAGGGATCGTATCTGAGCCTTCCCCCATACATTGGTTACTACCAGTTCCCCAACATGTTCGTATTTGGTTGTCGAGATCCGTGGGTACGACACCACATGTAGCTTTCCTTGGATGCAATCTTCGCACTGATAATCTGTTGGGGAGGGGATGATGTTGAACTCGGACAGATTTTCCTTTACCAGCTGTTCCGCAGCCTTCTGATGGACGTGTCCGAGTGCTTTGTGCAGTGGCTCCCAGGTATGCTGTTTTGGAATGTGGGATGACTCGAGTGCGGTTGTGAATGCGGTTGCCTCCTTGGTGTGGGCCTGGATATGGTAGAGGCCTTTTCGTCCTTCTTCTGGTCGCCTGCCGCATGCAAAGGTATTTCCGTCCTTTGTCCACTGCACTTTCTTATCCCCGAATTGGGTGTGTACCCTGTTGTCGTCGAATTTTGAGACAGAGAGAAGGTTGTGTCGAAAGGTGGGGATGTGGGCACAATTCTTCAACAGAACCGTGGTGTGCTCGTTTTTGTGATTGGTGAATACCACTGGAACATCTCCTCTTCCTATGATAGGGGTTGATCCCGCGACACCCCGCACCACTTGGTTTGGGGTTAGACAATACAAGGAAAAAGCAATCTTATTCACAACAAAGTGGCAGTCAGCGCCAGAATCAACAAGCCAGCCCGGGTCCTTCCCTTGTTGCCCCATGTGTTCTGCCATCTGCACATAGAACACCTCTTCTACTTCTTCGTCCTTGGGCTCGCCTTCCGCTTTGTTTGCTTCTGGGGATTCAGCGACGTTCGCCTTCTTCTTTTTCTCCTTCTCCTCTTTCCTCTTTTTGCTGTGGCATTCAGCTTCCCAGTGACCAGGTTTCTTGCAGTAGTTGCAGAGCCCCAGTTTCTTCTCCTGCTTAGCTGCACCGCTCGATGAGGGATTGGAGATCTGCTTAGCTTTGTATCGTTCAAACTGAGCTGAAAAAGCCTGCTCCTCCTGAACATTGGTTTCACGTTGTTGCCCTTTGGTGAGTATCTGTGCCTTGATGTCCCTGGCGACCTCGTCATGTTTTGTTGCATCCGATAGCTTGTCCAGGTCGCTGTGCAGGGTCTGTACAAAGACATCCCAGGAGGAGGGTAGAGAGGCAGTGATTGTAATTGCCCAGTTGAAGGGGGTGGCGTAATTGCTGTCAACGCGTCGCAGCTTGTCATACATCTCCTGCATGGACCGAATATGGTCCTCGACAGTTTCCCCGTCCATCATCCGATGCAAGAAGAACTTACGCCTTGTGTGGATTAAGGTCACCATGTCGGTGGTTTCGTATGCCGAGTGCAGTTGCTCCCAGGCATGTAGAGCTGTGGTTGATCCCAGAACATGGGTCATGACGCTCGAGTCGACCCAATTCCTCATGTTTGCCAGAACAGTAATGTTGGCCTTCTTCCAGGCCTTCACATGATTGGTGTTGACGATGGGTGCGACAGATGATATGACCAGTTCTACCGAGTCGGGGTTGCCAGGAGTGATGTGCCCTTCAAGGTTGTTGACCATTGCCCAGTCCATGATGAGCGTTCGCCATGTGGTCCAGTTTTTGACTCCTTTTAGGTGTTCCTGAAGCTTGAGTGATGGCACCTTTGCCATGGCGGCGGCAGTTGTTGATGAAGACATTCCTACGGGTGGTTGCAATCCTGGAGAGGGTGCGACGTAGGTGGATGATGTCGAAGGTAGTGCGTCTGGGCTTGCAGACAGCGATGATGACATATACTATGCAGTGGTAAAGCTAGTATAGGGCAGGGCTCATAACCTGTTGGCTTCTTAGTTCCTGCAGCAATGTGATAAAGCTGTTGCTATAGCAGTGTACTCAAGGAGACAATGGATGTCTGAGATGAGACGGAGTAAATCGCAGTAGGATTCGGATGGTTGAGTGTCTGGCTCTCCAGAGACCACTCTTATATACACATACGAGGCACAGCCGAGACACAACAACAAACAAGCTAGTCTGAGTCATACGAGATGTCCATGGCTGACTCATAGGAGGGCAAGTCATCAGTAGAGTCACCATAGTGACTGAACAAAGGTGAGATGGGGCTTATCCGCGTGGAGTAGTCATGGCAAATAGAAACCGAGATAGAAACGGAAATGTCACCTTGGAACCTCTTGCAGAACATATATGCTGGTACTCCCAGCTTATGGAGCGAGCCG
>WSLN01000808.1:0-10774 GCA_019677355.1 Ceratobasidium sp. 370
ACCTGTATCAATTGATTGGCCATTTATCAATCTGCTTGCTCATTTATTTACACTCAAATGTTATGTTTAATTCAAGTTATTTATTTATTGCACGAAAAATTATATACAGGGATTGATAAAACTACAAAGATGGGTGCGTGGCGGGTGGGAGTGGGAGCGAGGCCACACGAGGCACACGATGGCAGCAGAATGCTACAGCATGGGCGAAAGCGCCAGCACGGCAGCATGCGTGAGTGGGGTGGAAACGGGGAGTCGAGGGTGCGGTTGCGAGGGCTGGAGCAGTTGGGGCGGGTCGGGGTCGAACGGGCTGGCGCGGGCATCAGCAACGCCGATGCACAGCTGGGCACGCACGGGCAGCGCTGGGGTTGAGAGTGAGCACGGGCGAGAGAGGCCACGGCCGCGCGTGGCCAAGGTAGAGCGTAGGGGCGGGTACAGGCCTGGGCGATCGAGGGCGCAGGCAAGAGCGAGGGCAAGGGCAAGGGCATGGGCGAGGGCGTGGGCGAGGGCGTGGGGCGGGTGGGCGATAACGGGTGAGAGCGGGCGCAGGCACAGGTGGCGGGGCCGCGCGCATGCACCGAGTGAGGCGGATGGGGACGGGCGTGGGGACTCACTGCAATTGAGCGCGGGCGCCAGCCACGCTGATACGGGGTCGGGTGCACACGGGCAGCGCCCGCGTCAGGACTGAGGGTGGGGATGCGGTCGTCCGTGGTCGGGGACGCGGTCATCCGTGGTCAGGGACGCGGGCGGGAGGGAGCGGGTGGGGTTGAAGGTCGGTGCGCGAGGAAACGCGGCAGCTGGGGAAAACCTCACAGCATGTGTGGGAGCCCCGGGCTTGCGTGACAGCACGGCAACGTGTGCGAGTGGGGTTGGGGTGGGAGCCCAGGGCGAGGGTGCGAGCGCCGGAGCGGGCGAGGCGGGTCGGGGTTGAGCGCACAGGAGGGTGCGTGGGCAAGGGCGAGGTCGCGGTTGCACGCGGTCGAGGCGGAGCGCAGGGGCATGGACAGGCGAGAACAGGTGGCAGCAGCCACGGCCACAACACGGCGCGGGCGTGGTTGTGGTCAAGGTCGAGAGTGACAGCGGTGTGGCGAGAGGGGGAGCGTCGAGGGACGCAACAAGGTGGGCGGGCGCCAGGGTGGCGACGGCGCGAAGCGGCAATGGGAGGTGGGTAAGCAGCGGCCATAACCAGGTAGGCTGCACTTACCTGAGCACGCTGAACTCATGAGCCAGGAATGAAGCCGGGCAGGCGCAGCAAGAGCGAGAGCGCGGGCAGGTGCGCAGTGTGGCGAAATCGAGCTTGGGTGCGCGCGCAGCGCGGCAATGGGTGGTCGAGGTGGAGTGCGCAGGTCATGGGTGGGCAAAGTACTGTGTGGGGTGTGTATGGGCAGCGCAAGAGTGAGTGCTGTTCAACAACGGCACAGCATGTGATCAACACGGGCCGGTTCGTAAGCAAACCCTGATGTAAGCACCGGCGCTTCGAGCACTCGTCTGTGAAGTGCCAAGTCACCACCCACCCATGGACAGCACCATAGGGAGGGGTTCTATAAATATAAAAAATTCTGAATAAAATATAGATACATGTAAATACCCTGTATACCAAATTTAACACATGATTAACAATGACCCTACGGAGTAAACAGTGAGACAGTACTCTTCACCAGTTTTCATGTTGTGTCATGATACCATTGTATATAGTTCATCTGACCAACTTTAGGTTAACTACATAGCACTATGTAGTGCACCCCATGTTATGTAGCACTATGTAGTATGCCACCAGTTATGTAGTGCTACATATTTAGCCTGCAGGCAGTCTCACTTGTACTGAAATGCAGTCAAATTATATAGTGCTATGTAGTGCTACGCAGTGCTATGTAACACAATGTAGCCAATATGGCAAATCCTGGGCTACAGTAGTTTTTAGGTGTTTTGCTGACGCTATCGTGATTTACTCCGTCTTATCTTGGACACCTATTGTCTCCTTGAGTACACTGCTATAGCAAGGGCTTTATCGCATTGCTGCAGGAACTAAGAAGCCAACAAACATACTATTGTTATCAGTGAGCATCTCCTTAGTGTGACATAAATGTTTGTACTTACCATGTGGCTCTGCAGGTGTGTAGTGTGACCAGCAGCCGTAAGCCCAGTAGCCAGGAGTAGTTCGGCTGTTGCAAAATGGGTAGGGTCACCCAGATTGCCCACTGCAGCCATATAGTCACTGATGTCAGGCATATAGGCAACCTTGTCGCTGATGGGCATGCCAGCGTGGGAGTCGGGAAAGTGCTCCACGAACACACCCTCCTTCTTGTCGAACACCAGCCATTGTGCACCACCTCCAGTGCCAACTAGGAGCTCATGAGCAACAGGAAGCTGCTCCTTGCATTCGACCAGTAGCTCAGCGACTTCGGATCCACCCTCCACCGTGCTCCCCAACCTAGGGTCGGGCGTCTGTCGCCTTGGGGTCGCCTTTCCACCAGTGTGTACCCCAGCTGGCTCTGACTCCAGCTCCATCTCTGAGTCCACCTCCAACCCCGCTCCCCCCATCTCACTCGCCAATAGGAATGGCTGTTGGGGTATCATTAGCGCCTCCGCCTTAGAACAGCCTGGCGTTTGGTTGATATGTTGTGTGCGGCTGCGCTCTGAACCCAGGGTACGTGCACAGTAGGGGCATGGGAAAGGAATCCGATATGCATTGGTGGGGTTCATCCAGAGAAATAGTGTTCCCCAAATTATTGATGAAATTCCCTGAAAACAGACCATTCTCACTCCCTATGGGCACTGTGTTATTGTGGTCAATCGATACTGGAATAATGTATATACACTTACCTCTCATGCAAGATCCCTGAGTGAATGGCAGAGAGTGATGGGGCGGACCGTGTAGCATCAGTGTGCGACTTCAACACAGCTAAGGATACGTGTGGCACCTGGAAAGTTCAGTTATTAATCACATAAACGACTATGCTAAACTTAGCACTCACAGTTCAGCGATGCGGGCATAATGGGGCAGTGTCAGCACCTGCTGCAAATGATGGCGAGGGCCAGGCGCTGCTAATCAGCTCCAACAGAGATATCAATCTGCCCCTTGGCGATTGGTTCCCGAGCATAAACTGAGCGGACTCACCCAGCCAAAGTACTCAATACTCGGTGTAGCCAGTGTGGCCGGGCTCCACAAAGAAACATGTGCGGTGATGGCCAGAGAGATTTGGCCAAGTGGATGAATCTAAAACAGGCATGGGCAGCTGTAAGATAAGAGCAATCATTAATATCAAGAAGCTTGATGTGCTTGAAACAATTCCGAGTCACATCAACTTAGCTAAAATCCCAATTCACCCACATGCAAGCTGATCAAGACCGAGGAAAGCACATTCGTTGGTACATGGGCCATAGTATTCACCCTCTGCCCACATTGTCACTATCGCAAAGGCAACTGTGTCAGTGGTAGAGCAAGATTAAGATCACGAGTGGTCCGGAACATACCAAAGCCCAAAGTCGGGTGCAGAGACACCTGCTCGCAGATGTACACATCCCTTGTCCAAACACAGTCATGCCTCGCATATCTTCAGTGCTGCGACGTATACTATGAGAGCCAAGAAATCTAATTAGTGCTGGACCATACGCTCGACGGAGCATGGTGCCGACTTCTGTAAGCCCACTCATATTCCAAAACCCAATGGCTAATATGTTGCCCACAGTTACGAAGATAAAGGTGTCGCAATTTAACCCTGGGACGGTCCTCAAGGGTAACACACTCGGACGTGAAGATTTTGTGGGCAGCTCAAAATCCAGCCTTGCACGTGAGGATGATACCAATGGACGTCAATTGGCTCGAACAGTGGGTTCAGGAGCTTCAAGTATTCCCCCCATTAACTCATTTGACGCATATCTAACTGTTTATCTAGGTGTGTCAGGGCTGCCAAGTGTTACTCTGGTGCCGCAGCCTGGTTGGGATTCAGATCATGCAACAATGTCAGGCAGAGGCACATGCGCAGGCAGTGCTGGCGAGGGCATCACTGGAGGTGCAACGACAGGTGCTGATAATGCTACGAGCACGGGAGCAAGAACAAGCAAGGCCACGGATGGATGCACACACACACGCACACGCACACACACACACACACACACAGCTCATTGGGGCCCAACTCCCACCCCAGCCACCCCAAACCAGGAGCCTGAGTATCGTCATCTCGTCGAGGGAGACCACACCCAGCATTCAGATTATATTGAGAGCCTCGACCCAACCGCCCTTGCTGCCCATCTCGGCCAGTACATCACCTATGACACCTCGCAACTCTCCACGCAAGACATCAAGGCACTCCTCCAAGCCTACCTCGAGGATCATTCGCCATCCGTGGCATCTCCAAAACAGCAAGCTCCGGTATGTACTTATTTTATGTAGTTAGTATTTACACAAATAATTACTAACTCGAAGCCCACTCAGACTGTTGTCATCTCTGAAAACCTGATCAGCGTAGGTGGTGTTTACCACACTGATCAGTTGATGACCGAAGGTACGTTGATCAATGTCATCAATACCTTAACTAACTTGACATGATTGACAGGGCCCTCCTGATCAGCTAAGCGCCCCTCCTCTCCTCCCACGAGCCCACCATCGAAGCGCCCTAAAGTCACCATTGAAGAAATAAATGATATTGCCAAACCTGACACCAACATTGAATCCGAAACCAACACCGACACTGAATCCGAGAGCAATACTGACACAATCCCTGAATCCAATGACAATATCCCGGCCATTCGACCCTCCCACCCTGACTCTCACGAGCACCCCCTGATCAACCCAAACACGTCTGGCTTATCCAACCTTCCCTCTCGTTACTCCGCCTCCCAGCCTTCGCACCAGAACCCTCTACGCTACCCATCAGCCACGACCCCTCCCAGCCAGGCGCCCCATGCTCCAAGCAGAGCCAACTCTCACACCTATTCTCAGCAATTGGCTAATCCTCACCCTCCTCAACATCTGCCTGCTCCCCCATCCACCTCCACCACCGCCCGTGCTGGTTCCCGCGATCCCAGGGCCACCACGCCCTTCAGTATGGCCACTTCCCACTCCGGTATGCCCCACATTCATGCAAACTCCCAGGCCAACCCTACTGAACATGAGCGGGAGATGAGAGCGCAGGCCAAGGCTGCTGACCACATGCTGAAGCTTGAAACGAACCCCAAGTGTGCACGTCGAGGTCTCTGTATCCCTGGCAAGCTCAGCAAGAAAACGGCAAAGCTCCTCTTGATTGTGGGTGGGGTCTACCGCAAGCTAGTTGCGGCTGCATCAGGCGGACAGCCACTGGGGTCAACGTCCTCTGAATCACATGGCAACCTTGAAGCCGACCTGCTGCCAGATGACAAGGAGGAGCGAGCGGCTAGGGCAGCTGAGGCAGCTGGGAAAGAGCTGGTAAGTTATTATTATTATTATGTTGTATGTATTTTCATTGATACTCATGGGTAGTCCTGCCGTCGCAAACGGAAGCCGAGCTTGCAAGACATACATGGATATGAGAAACAGATTCTAACTATGGCAAAGATGCACCTGCTTGCGACCATGCTCATTGAAGGCCCTTACCAAACCTGTGCATGGCTTATGAAGGTGGCGAAGATGCTCTTTATTGAGACCTGGCGCCAGGAGTTGCCTGAGGTATCAATCCAGCTGCCATCGGAGGAAGTACTGCAGGTGGTAAGTCAAGTCGAGTTTTATATTAACCTTTTAACCATTAATTTGTGTACTGAAATGTCCTATAGATGGTTAATAGTCTTGCTACATCACGTGGACAGATCAAGCTAGCTATATGACCGATGGTGGAGCACGGCTTTGAGTTCCTGAAATGGGATTCGAGCCCCAAGATCATCAACTGCAACCTCAAGATCTTCTCTGCTATCCACCCGAACACATTCCATTGCACGGTATGCATTATTAATTCTCTTACATGTATCGAACACCTAATGGGTTGCTTTTCAGGAATTTGACCCAACGTATGGCCATTACGAGGGCAGCTTGTTGACCAAGGCGATTGCGGCTGCACTCTTTGGTGGGCCATACTCAGTTGGCATTACCTTCCATGACTACTTCGAGCCCATGCCTCTGACAACAGTCACATTTATTCTGGTGAACGTCGGTATTTACCTACATCCGAATTAATTTTGTACTGACCTTTCTGTAGATGCAGTTTTGTATCAAGGAATGGGAGACTGGCCAGTGGGTATCGCAGGATCTCAGCACCAGCAACATGCTGAACAAGTATGTGGCACACCTTCGAGGCCTGATGGAGGCACACGTGGCTGCAAGAGGTCGTATCAGCTGCTTGCAAGACCATTGGTTCGCCTTTGGATTGTAAGTTAGTTTCATATTTATATATTGAATTATCACTAACTATACCCAGTGAATACTCCGGTGCTGTCCCTGTTGATGAGCCCATTTATCAGCCCATTACACTACGAAGCGAAGTCTGCCCAGATACCCTGGTCTTTGATGATGATGATCCCACAACTAAACCAGCTCTGAGATATTTCGACAATACACAGTAAGACTCGGACGAGGTGCCTAGTACCCACCCAAATGGTCGTTACACCGCCAAAGCGAAGGGGAAAAGTCATGCCTGTTAATGGTAGATGGGAGTGGAATAAATAGCTGAAATGCGTCAGGAAAAAGTGGGTTTTTCATTCATGAGCCTTTTTCAAATGTAGCTAAATTCAGGTAAATTCACTAAATTCCATAAATCCCCCCCTCATATCTGGGCACAGAGTGGGTAAATATTGCTGTTATGCATAGCTCTATACTGCTCCTCCCAAAGCATGACCATTGAGGATGAAAAGTGTGCTTCTCCAACATTTCCTGGGGCACTAAATCCATAAATTCAGCTAAATTGAGGACCACCCCCCAGAAATTTAGCTAGATTTATTGATATGAAAGGGGGGGGTTGGTCAATCCCATAAAACCTTAAATTGAGCTGAATTTACCTATATTTAGCTGAATGAAAATTTACCCTTTTTCCTGATGTGAATTGGTGCGTGCTGTACTCACGTGTGGATCCATACTTAACTCATCTGCGATTGATGTTCAATTGTCTACATATTCCTATCTCCCTGTTTGTTCTATCATTTTTTTCATGCACCCTCCACTTACCATCACCCCATTGCAACTTTACCGTCATGACCTTACTACTTGGCGTTTCCATGTCTGTACTAATAAGCCTGATCTTTTTGTTGCGGTCTTGCTCTCGGGCTTGCTTACCGAATGATTGCTTGCTCACACTGGTATGATCGGTATCACCTCAGTCTCTGTTGTTTTCATTCCGCTCCTGCACAGTGCCGCCAGTCCACTGTCATGCGCCTAGCAGTCGTGATCTCTATGTCTGTTTGACTGCTACTTTTTGTGTCTCTATGACGTGTCCATTCATTTTCTACCCTGCGCACATGTTTGGTTCATTCCAATTTCATGCTTGTTCTGTTTTAATCTGTAGCAAACTTGAATTAAGGTGTGAAGTTGAATGATGCTTGATTGGTGTGTAAACCCACAATCCCAATACGGGGTGCTTAAGAGATATTCTGTACTCCCAAGCCCTGCTCACGGGCATGTATATCATGCTCATAACCACATACGCTGTGATCATGAGGTTACGACTGGTGCTCACGAGCGCAGGTGAGCTCACGACTGATGCTCAAGAGCACTCATGGGCACCAGTCACGTGCTCATGAGGATGCTCATGAGCGCCAGTCCAAGGCTCGTGAGCGTTCGTAATAGCCAGTGATATTCTCGTAAGTGCACTCTATCAGGGGGCCCAGATCAGGGTGCTCACGCGCTCATGATCGCTCAAACCCCCTCTTGAGTCAATGTCGATTTGGCAGAGCAGTGAGACAGGGGCTGTAACAGCGTGACAATGGGGCCTGGTCCAGCTCCGACTGCCTTGGCCCAGTACCTCATAGGACTCCTAGTCCTACCTAGATGACGTTGCCCAGGCTCGCTCAGCATATCTGGACAGATCTGGGTGTCTAGCGTGGTCTTGCATGGCGGTCCTGCACGAACCAACACCTAAATCGACCAGCATTGCCCAGGTGACCTGGACAATGGTTGCCCAGCCCCGTCCAGCAGCCGCCTTTGTGTCACCCCCGGTCCCATGCAGCAGTGCTCCAGCTCCGACTGTGGGCCCTAGGTGGGGCTGGGTTGATGTTGTTCAGCGCCGTCCAGCTTACGTGGGCGGCGCTTCGCCAGGCAAGGCGGTCCGGTCCAGCTGGGGTGTTTCCCCAGTGTCACGTGGCTTTCACAACGCGACGTCATGCCACATCTCCGGCTCAACACAAAGACCAGCTCTCCCAACCCCTATTTTAACTTTACCTCGGCCCTGCCCTCGTTCTTAAAGGCACCAGGTCTTCCTACACAGCAAAATGCAATTGAACTCTTGGACGTGTTGGCCGCGCAAGTGCGGCCGATATGCAAAAGACACGGGTTCACAGTTAATAGTTTCGAAGAGGTGAGCCCCGCAACAACGTGCTACTTCTCCGGCCTCACTTACTACTATAATCTTGATTTAAATATAGTATGAAGTATGTTTTAGCAGTTGGAGGCATGTCTCGTCGGCTCACGTTTTGGACTGCAGTACAACACCGTATTTCTAGGCCGAAATTGGAATGCCAGAGAAACAATTGGTACCGCTGTTTAAGTGTTGGCGCAAATGCGAGTAACTGAAATTGTAATAGAAATTGTATTACGACGCTCAGATGGTACATTTCACGACATTCAACAACTGATCCAGGTTCTTTGCCACGAGGTGGGTCCATGACCTTAGCGGTTGCCAATATTCTTACAACAGTCCCAATAGCTTGCACACATTAAGGTTGAATCTATGTTAGCTCTCCAGCCTTGGATGCTTACGGTTCACGTTTCAGCATATGAACCATGGGCCCAGTTTCCAACAACTTAATTCTCAATTGTGCCACGAGGTTGCCGTTCTAAGGTCCAAGGGCTACTATGGGGATGGTATGGATGGGGGTGTCTAGATCGAAGTTCGAGCTAACTTTGGGCAGGCATGTTTTCCTCGGGCTCACGACTCATCGACTCGGCTCGAGTGGCAGGGCGCGGGCTCGGGGATTCTGATCTTGATTTGCCCGAGTACATGTGTGGCGGAGCTCAGCAGCGTCAGAGAGCGACTACCCTTCGGTATGTTATTACAGCCGTCTTTTGCTTTTGTGTTTGTTGGGATGCAACCACCAGGTCCGCCCATGGTTCACTACACAAGCTGGGAGCGCCCGCATACATGTTTTGTAAGAAGTTCCAAGGGGACATTTCCGTTTCCGTCTCTGTCTCTGTTTGTCATGACTACTCCACCCGGATAAGTCCGATTTCACCTTTGTTCAGTCGCTATGGTGATTCTTCCGATGACTTGCCCAGTTATGAGTCAGCCATGGACCTTTGTTGTGACTCGGACTAGTTTGCCTCTGTAGTGTCTTGGCTGTGCTTCTTACTTGTATATAAGAGTGGTCTCTGGAGAGCCAGACACTCCAACCGTTCGAATCTCATCTGATTTACTCCGTCCTCTCAAACATCTATTGTCTACCTGAGCACACTGCTATAGCAAAGGCTTTATCGCATTGCTGCAGAAGCTAGGAAGCCAACAGTGTTGACTTGTTATGTAGACGAGGACCACGTCGCAACGGCCCTCAGGCGACGAATGCAAAACGGCGCAAAGCAGGAACCCGAGTTACCTCCAAGTATGCCTTCGAGGGAGACGGTCAAATTTTGAATGCACACATTATTGACGAAACCGAGAAGAAGAAAGGGGCAGGTTTCAGAAAAAGCACTCAAAGGTTAGTTCCACTGTGGAAGCAAAGAAAGATAGACTAACTGGCGCGTGCAGTGCCAAAGAAAAACAAGCACGGCTGCAAGCTATCGAGAAGCGTCTGGGGGCTTTACAGCCGAGTAAGTGAGTATGGAATGACGACGTCCTCGTGTCTGAAATTATCCCTAGGTTCAGCAACTACAGAGCCGATAAGCAGCGCCGCTCCAGACGAGTATTTCGACCAGGAGTTGGATGGATTTAAGGAAACGGATGAATCTCGCCGGAAACTCCTTGCCGATACTGGTGCTGGCTGGAAGTTTGACTCAGATACGAAACGGGACATTGCTGGGGACGACGACATTCTTGATCTAATATCCGACAACGAGGCTTCCGAATCCAGGGTGTCAAGCGGTAACGTCCCCAGGCCGAGTTCCAGGGCAACAGATGTTGTCGGGCTGGGGTCCACTTCCATGAAGGCCGAGAAACAGGCGCCAGGGTTGGCCAACATGGTTCGGAGTGAGATCGAACTTCGTAAACGGGAAAGGCTTGGGCTAGTTGGAGGGCGACGGTTGGGCACTGCCAATTCTTCAATGTCTAAATCGCGCTTATTGGGACCGGACACTACACGACCGGCCAGGTTGGCGAGCTGTGAGGGCGAGAGGCAGGCGGTCTCAGGGCGTAAGGGCAACGAGGGCTCAGGTGAATGGGCGTGTCTGGTATGCACATGGTACGTTTATGCCGTTGCAGTGCAAACGCGTGTCTGACCTTTCTAGCCTCAACCACAACGACCATGGCGTTTGTCAGGCCTGTGCCACGCGAAGAGGGGAAAGCATCTTTCGACCTGATGCGCATTAATACGTACAGCCTTGATGTACGTATTAAACTACATATTGTCCCTGTCTGTAAACCCGTGGGAATCGACCGATAAGTAGCAAAGGCGCATACAGGCGGGATACCCGGTCTACCTTCACAAACCAGCAGCCACAGCGTCACAGTGA
>WSLN01000809.1:0-10758 GCA_019677355.1 Ceratobasidium sp. 370
ACCGCTGCTACGGTACGAGCGGTTTCCGCTGCGGATCTGGAGTTTGCGCTTTCGCCGGCGGTAAACCTCGCCGCCACTGGACGTGCAGTCAAACATCGTCGAATAGGCAAGTTTGTCTGTAGCTATAGTATACTATCTTGACTGGACACATGAACAGGTCTCACGTTTTGTGCTATGTTTATGCCCCTGGATCATCCTCTACAGCTAATGTTAGTCAACACAGTTCGCAAGGTTCGCTCCTCGCCCACCTAGTGATGAACTTGCACGTCACTCATTTGCACAGCTTCAATAGGAGATCGAAAGCGAAGAGTTGGCGCGCATCGTACTTGCCATGGACTTTATCATCGCATGTCCGAGTGAATTTCTTGCCCCGGCCGTCGCACCTCGGCTGGAAGCTTTACTCTCTCACAAATCGTACGCTGGATTCCCGCTCCCTTGAACTCGTCTAATCATTAGTTGTTTCGATGCAGTCAGCACATCAGGCGTCGTGCGGTTTTCGTTCTCCGGGCTCTCGATGCTTGTTTGCAGCCCTCTCCGACCGACACCCCTCGACCCATGGACACCCATTTATATAACCACAAAGCTACGATCATGCGTCGTTTGACACGTGCTGCGCGAGAGAATTATGTTCGGTCGGACGAGGTTGGCGCTGTTGATGCATTGTTGACTGCGGCCAGGAAGTTATTGGAGGTGCGTCGCTGCTCCTCTCATTTGTCAATTTATTGAGGACCGTCTTTGGTTCTAGTCGGATGCGTTAGCTTCGAATGACTTGATACCTGTTGTTGCGGCGATTTTGGAAAAGACGATTATCGGCTCCGGAAAGGATAAACGCCATTCTCAGCAGAACTATAGGTCTCCTAGACTCGTTACCTCGCTTGTTTCGACACTACAGTGTGCGGTTAGCGCGCCCGGAAAAGAGTTGCTGCCAGAGAGGTGAGCCAGACGATGTTATTTGAAATTCGCCCAACTCAACCCTCCCCAATCGCTCCTGCGTAACGACGCATCCTGGCTCATCATCATGCCATAAAGTGTAACAATCGATGTTGTCAAACTCGCCACGCGATTAATCCGTTCGTACGCGGAACGACCCGGTGCGCTCTATCATTCCCCAGCAACTCCCATTCTAATTTCTCCTATATCAATAATTTGATTAGCTTCCCCTCAAGTCCTCCAGGCGTTCCGCCTCTTGGGTGCATTGCCGACCCCCCTCGTCCATTCTCTCTTGCAGCCTACTGCCCAATCTTCCTCATCCAGCCCAAGTTCATCCCAATCCAAACCCACGGCACGCCACCCGGTCCTCGTTCTTCGTTCACTTTTCGTATCCCGTGATCCGACCGAACGATGGGCGGGCTTGGCCTGTTTACAGGCGCTGGATGCGTGTCTGTGGGCTGGTGTCCCCCTGGATGGAGCTGAGGATACGATCCCTCCCGTTTTGGACGAGTGGGAGGTCGGTGCGATTATGCGAGGGCTGGGAGATCCAGATAAAACGCTTCGCCAACTCGTATGTCCAAGCCTCTATTTTTGTGAGCCCCATTGATACGCTGGCCACCTGATATTAGACAATGCGCGTGCTGTACGGCGTTGACCCTCAGCTCGTCCACGCCTATCTCGAACAATTGATTACTCCTCCGCCGTCCGCGCCAAGCACGAAACAGCAGCCGGGCGAGGCGCTCGAAGTAATTTCGTTTTTATATACAAATGACGGAGCAGGGTTTGCAAACGCCGTGGGCAGGATATTGGACAAGGACGTGGGCAAAGACGGAGTAGACGAGAAACTGGTAGAGGGTGTTGTGTCGGTTTTGCATGAGAGTGAGTTGAAGATCTTGTGATTTCGGGAGATTGGTTTCTAATTACACCGTATCAGGTGATCAAACCTTTCGATCTGCGTTTGCAGATGCGATGCTGGAACGAATTGGAAGGTCACCGGTCGCCATTGGTTCTCCGTCGGACAGCACGGAAATGGGCACAACTATTCAATCAACCAACTCCACCACAATCTTGTTATTTGCGACTACCTCAAACGATATCACCATTGGCGTGCGACGGGCTGCGGATATGTTATTGAGGCTGCTTGATGGCAAGGGCGGTGAGTTTCTCAATGTAGGGCCCCACCTTCGAAGCTCACATGGTGCGGAATTACTAGCTGGGATGCAAGAGGTATTATTACTCGCGGCCCTTCGGCTTGTTCCTCGGCTCGGCCAAAGTACAGAGATCCAAGCTTCCATTACGCGCGTCGAAGCGTTTGGTCAGGGGGCTGGTCTGGGGCGACATATCCGGAGGGTCAGTCGACTCGTCTCAAACCGCTTATCCTTATTAACGGCTCGTAGAGATGTGAATTGTTCACCCGCTATGCGAAGGATCTGGATGTATTGCGAAAAATTGTCAGCGAGACATCTGCAGGTCCGGTAAGCGCCACACGGACATCCTAGCTCACCCACCAATGGTATTAATTTGAATCACCAAGTTGCCCGAATTCCTGCAAGCCCTCTTGTCACATAGTCCGCCTAGGGCACAACCGACACCTAAACAAGTCGCTTCCCCACCTCAATCGCCCAAAGGTGCTGCTGGTCGCTCGGTGATCTCTCCCTCGTTCTCCACCGTCTCGCTTTCCAACTCGCCTGCACTCCGATACGATGCGTACGCCCCACCACAACCCGCCCCTCGTCGCAATAGGCCAGCACTCCAGTCGCCATTCCATCGCGAAAGTGGTGACTCATCTATATCAGGTGATTCACCATTCGTACGAGAAGGCGAGGACTTAGCGGGAGAGATGGTGCTACAAGCTGCGGACGAGAGACGCAAAGGAAAGGGGAAGGCGACGATGAGCGAGTCTATCAGTCACCTGCGACTTGACATTCACGGGACACCAAAAACATCCGCTGGACGAGACGAGCTACCCAACCCAAACGCAGACTTGATCACGCTGAGCGCCATCGAGTCGCCGTTCCGAGCAGAGACCGAGTTTGGGACGCTCAATATGTCCAACTCGCTCGTCGCTGATGCCACGGACCCCACATCAGACTCGACGGCCATATCCTCTCCTCGATTCCACACAGCGGTTATGACATCTCCTCGGCTGAATGGGTCCGATCTTGCGCCTGTCGATGCCGACGCGATCTGGAGCTCATTTGATGTCGCGGAGGGAGATACGGCGCTGGGGAGGCAAACGCTGCGGGGGTGGTGCGAGCGGTCGCCCGAGGATCTGGGCGGGATGCTGCGGGAGATGGGAGTCGGGTTTGTGACGCAGAAGGTTGCGGTTGACGAGGGCGCTAACACAAGTAAGCATACGACTCCATTAGGGTAACTAATTACTCACATTCTTGCCACAGGCAAGGGCCAAGAGGTGTTTGCGTACATACCATCGCCTAGCGAGAGCCCGGATAGCGAGGTCGCAAGGGCGGTGGTTAGGCTAAAGCCAGCAGATGACGGCAGTTGTTTGTGGATGCTTAGGTGTGCAGAATGGGAATTAAGGGTGAAGGTCAGGAAGTTACTTGACGGCGAATCTAGTTAACTAGTACAAGATGGCGCGAGCAGATTGTGAGTTTGAGTAGATGTTGCTATTGAACATAAATATACTGTACGTTGAATCGCTCAGATGAACCTTGTCAATCGAGAATGATTGAAGCTAGCCGTGGCGAACTAGCACACAACTGAAAATAATAGGCCCCTGTCATTTGCTGCTTGAATGCAGCGAGCTGCGGTTATGACAACTCCGCGGCTCGAGAATGTGGCTGTGCATCATATCACTCCCTCCACATTTGGTAATTTATTCGGATTGGCTCCAATATACGCATTGCGCGGCCAAGTTGATCGAGGGTCAACCTCCACCATCAATCAGCGAGCTGATTAAACCCCATGCTGCGAAGAGCTTTGGTTAACAAGTACTGTCTATTTAGGTTTTTTAATTGATTAAAACCTCCCCATATAAAAAGCCTGGGCAGGCGACCCAGTCCAGCAACCCGAATCAGCATTCCTCTCACTCAATTCCGTTTCAAATGTCCGCCACGGTTGTTACTGGCCGTGTGGGCGTTGCGTTCACGAACGCCCTACTGGAGCTCCAAGCGTTCGAACTTCGTATTCTCGCTCGTGTATCCCCGGTGAGTTGGATAATCAAGTCTGGCCATACGATCACATGACGCTGATAAGTGGATAGATTCAGAGGAGCGCCGAAATGTTGCGAGGTTTCAGAGACCGTGGAGCATGAGTATATGCGTACTGATGTTACAGTATATCCTCTAATTTTGATCAACTATCCTCTTGGATACGTGTTCGCCGACAAGAAGGTCACTATTGGGGGCGACGGAAATGCCAAAATCACATTCACCACAGTCCGCTCAACCGCTCAGTGAGTCTGATCATCTTTGTATGAGCCTGTACGGCTAAGAAGTTTGTAGGTGGGTTGCACAGGTCCTCAGAGAAGTTCCGGTCACTCAGCTCCAAAATAAAGTACTGAGTATATTGCGCATATATAGCGCTTTAGCGCAGTGAATGGAGCGGTCGGGCCATAGTAGAAGTCGCTGTAGAGTCGCTGTCGCAGACGCTGTTGAGTCGCTGTCGCAGACGCTGCTGCTAGGCGACAATTTCATTGGGTTTATATACGCGTTACAGGCGGGCACGCCGGGCACACATCCATGTGGTACAGGAGGTAAGCGAGATAGAACGCATACATGTGAAGATAAACAACAGTCGGTTAGATATGAGAAAACATGTGAAACAACCGAGTTCAATAGAGTATTCAAGGGTAAGTGGAAACGACATTATAAAGCTATGGGAACAGAGGCACCAGACAAGTAATAATACCTATTGTAGACAACAGATTTACTCACGAATAAAGCCGTAGGCTCAGCTGGAAGTCGAGTACCGCTCGCTCCTAGAGCTTAAGGAACGGGTCAAGGCGGATGCGAACGATTCCTTCGCCGTGTTAATGCCGGAGTGGTATACTGGGTGAACTGAACTTGGGCTGCCAAACAATGGCTTGTGCCCAGAATGGAAGCCCGAGCCAGTGGAAAGCATCTGGTAGCTACCAAGCCCTGGCAGCCAAATATCAGCTACGGCATATCCGTAGTTGGCTCTAGTCCAGCGCTCGGTCATTCTAAAGACTCCTGGCTGTTTCGGTGAGCGTATGCGTGTCGAATATCAGCCCGGTGATCTCCGGGTGCGGTCACGTACCTTTCGGAAGTGTGCCAGTATCTTCGCCAATAGGAGGTAAGTCCGTTATTTTGATTCGCTTCGCCCTCAAACAATCTCAGCAAGCTGCACCGGACACCCAGACAAAATCAGGCCCTCGTGACTGGCGCCAAACCAAAAGATTGGGTTTCACTGGTCAGTGTTGTGGAATTGAACCTGGCGTAATCAATCACTTCTCGCTGTCCAGTGGGCCTGAAACTTCCTTGACTCGAACCAAATATAAAGACCTCAGGCCAGATGGTCAAAATTTTATTCATTCACTACTCATCGATTTATTAAAATAACATCAGTACTTTGAGTAATAAGTTAATAATAGTACGCACCTGGCAAGGGCGTGTTCGAAAGCCAATCCGCTTTCTCAAACAAGCCATACGCTTTGAAGTCGCTCGAGGCGGGCATGAGACCAGAGTCTTTGCCGTATTTGACGGTGAGGTAGCGGCAGATCGTGCGAGACTCGAAGAGCTGGGTGCCGTCTTCGTCCTAACGTATCAGATTTAAGTAATATTAGTGCAAAATAAACGAGGGTGAATGGGATATGCTTACGAGGATGGCGCCGAACGCCTGCTTCGAGGAAACATACTCGGGAGCTTTGTGTTCACCCTTGCGGATGTTGACGGTGGAATTTTCATAGCTGGCCCCAAGCTCGTTGCAGACCGTCATAACGCGCTTGGTGCAGGTCGACAGCGGGATCTGCACGCAGTACGGGATAAGATAATAATACAGATTGTGTCTCGAACAAACGCACTCCGCAGATCTTGACAGTCACCATTTTCAAGTCGAAAGGAAAATCAGAGTGAAGTCTCAGCGGAGGGAAGGACAAGTGAGGACGGCGGATGTCTGGGAGTTATATACTCACCGGTCTCGTTATGGCGCGTAACTATCTCATGGTACAGGGTCTAGCCGCACCGCAGCCCAGACATCAACAGGCAGTGTGAAGGAAATCGCCTGATGGTCGATCACCTACTCGAGCTGGCAAAATGCTAAAGATGGCGCACCGAGAGAAGCTTGATGGGATTTCAGGTTCACCAACAAGTACTCTAGTCTGTTACGAATAGTATTAGGACCTTCTCTATTTTTTGCTTTGTTGATGTCCTTAAGAAGCTCGCGCGGTCGGTATGAGGCCCACGGGCAAGAGTGGCCGCGGGCTGCTGGTACCCGCTGTGGTATTGAATATCAGGAGTCAAGTTGATAGATTTGACTAGTCTCTTCCATCCAGATTCCACGTGGCGTGTTACCTGCCTGCCCTGGACGATGTATCCACGGAGTGACTACGTCCAAGATAGTGGTGCGCTCAGAATCCGGTATAACACTGCGACTTGACTCCGAACGTGCAAATACATTGACGGATATCAAAATTCGGCGGTCAAATATACCCAACGATCTCATGCCGGCCGCCCAGGCTTCTTACGGGACTTGTAATGCGAAGAATACATCAATATACACGCATATAGGGTAGGGGTCGGTACCACAAACAGGAGCGAGGGTAGAATCGAGAATGTATCGTCGGCGGATATCGCAAACCGCTAACTAATTCATCCTACCAAAGGTGAGTTACCAAGTGATTTAAAAATAGCCGAGCGTGAACACCTGAAATTATGAGGACATGACGAACATATGCGGCCGATTGGCCCAGTAAATCTCGGCACGATTAACGAGCCCCAATCATGATCGCCAGTCACACATGCTAGCCGTCCGATAACCCGTATGCAAGGCAAGGTTTACACGGGATTGTCCCCTGGACGCCAAACGGATCCTAGTGGCCAATACACTCCAATCGCATATACCAACTGAATCTCTCAGAAAAATAACACCAAGAGATCTCCGGAGCGCACGAGCGGGAGGAGACACCCCCCAAATCCGGAGCAGTCAGGAGCAATCTCTGGAGAATGAGACTAACGCTCCACTGATCCGGAGTACTCATGATCTCTTATGATCTCCAAGCACCCACGTCAGAACCCCCCGGAGTGGCCTGTCATGTCGCACGTTCAACGACAATACTGACGGACACGGTCAAACAAGGCCCGTTGCGTGACCGGCCATGTGGTCGATTACGTGATTAGCAACACGCTCTCACCGAACCATGACCACGACCGGCACCACTTCTACTCTGAGCCTTCCTACAGAAATTCTACTAATTCTCGCGAGCCACTGCTCTCGCTCTACGCTAAGTGCTCTTGCGTTGCTGAACCCTAGATTTTCAAATGTTATCGTACCACTACTTTACGCGAACGTGAAAATAGACAACCTGGACTCGCTCAAACATTTTTCTCGTACAATGGCCAATGTCAGGCGCGCCCACCTCCGGGTCCTTCCTCTGGCCTTGCACATCGACCTTCAGAACGGGTATAGGGTATTTACATCCCCCGTCCATTCGGATCTACGAAAAGTCATATCCAACACCCCGAACCTGCAAAGCCTCGGGCTCCTAGTAGCACCCAGTATAATTGAAAGTGCACTTCAGGACCTCCGGTGCTCGTTTGTGCTGACTCGTTTTACCTGCCTCTTCTCGTGTGGCAAGGAGCTCTTTCGCTTCTTGGCCAACCAAACCACGCTGGAGGAACTGGTGTTCTCGGCCGAAGGGCGCGCTATACCCATCACGGGTGAAGACCCCCTAGCCAATCTTAATTCTCAGTCGCTTCCGAGACTCGGATCTGTTGCGGCCAACTTGAGCACATTGAGCATTCTCATCCCTGGCCGGCCGGTTAACAAGGCTCGCCTGGGGGCTTCAAGACTGACGAAAGCCAACCATGAATCGTTTGCACGAGTCTTATCTCAGTCCACGGTTCAACTCGATGTTGTTGAGATATCTGAAGACCTCGCAGGGGCGACCTTGCTCTTGTCCAACGATGACGGTCTTCTCCCCGCCTTGCGTCGCTATCACATCCAACCCAGGCAACTGACGCTGAACTTAATCATGCCCAAGTATCATTATCCACAGGGAGCAGAGGTACGCCCGTACATCTAGTTTACACATTTAGCGTCTGAGTATGGAGTCAGCGTTATCAAGACCAATACCTCTCTATCCTCAATGCTCTTAGAGACCTCGACCTCGACGGTTTCACACGCATGGAGACTTTTGAAATCATCCAACGTCTAGGCCCCACCTCTTGGGTGACGCAAGATCAGCCCTTTGTCCAGGAATATTCGATACTCGAGACAATGAATCAAACCTGCCCGTCTATAAAGGTGCTGAACCTGTTTGGCCTCGAAATCCAATAATGAGCGGCAGTAACCCTTTAGATCTCACTCCCTCGTATTATCTCGGTCCATTCTATTGTTCCTGTGATCCACGTATAACTGTCTCGCCCTGGATTTAAGAGTGTACATGTTAAGGAACAGGATTGCGCGGTTGGGACGAGCAGAAACCTTGGGGCGCGATGTATTGAGCCAGCGATTGACCCGAGACTCGCACGGGGAACGACGGTGCAGGTCTTCAAGCTTATCGCACCATTTTGGACCGTCCTGAGAATCTTATCAACTCGTCCTTTAGACCGCATCTGAGCCATTTTATTTTTATTTTTTTTCAATCCAATTTATACTGTCAATGCAACCAACGGGCTATGTATGACAGTCGCCACGCGCTGGTGGGAATAGATAAGCCGTCCTCTCCGCCCCATCGTCGGCCCCTCAGCCCTATCCATCCTTTACCCTTGAGCAATGCCCGCCCGACGAGCCTACGCCCCCCGAACGTCCGACCCGCTGGCCGTTTTAGAGCTCCTAGGGTCCCGCGCGCCTTGTGTTCGCTGGGTGTTCCTCCCCTTCCATCTTGACCGTCTGTCGGCACCTGAGGCGGTGGTAGGTTGCGTTCTGCTCTGTTCTGTGGGAAAGTGTGTCACCGTTCGATTCGTCTCTACTATATAGTACTTTCACCTTACAGCCCCGTCTTCTTCCCGACCCCTGTCTGCCGCTCCTCTTCTCTCGTATCTCAGCTTTCCGATGTCCTCCAAGTATCGCATGACGTGCGGTGTTGCCGGCCCTGGGGTGAGCCATATGTTCGTAGCCTGCTTCATGCATAAAAACATTGCACAACAAAAATGTATCATGGTGTGCTGTCGTTTCGACTTGTGATGCATAATATCTGAAAATACCGTTTTCTCTGGTGGGAGCCTTATCCCAGCGGGCGGCTGCTCCCTATCACAGATATTCAACAAATCGATTTGTTCAACAACTGTGGTAGACATGAGCAACTTCCTAGTGGCATCCACTAATCTAGATATCAAACGGAATCCAGCTGGCATCCCTTATTGTTGCGCTATTTGCATCGAATCGAACTCATTGCGATTCACGTGGCCCGGGACCGGCTAGTCAAGTGGCCGATTACATCAGATCCCGACTAGCAACACGCTCTCGTCTGACCATGACCACTCATACTCTGAACCTCCCTACCGAGATTCTACTGGTTATCGCCAGCCACTGCTCTCGCTCCACAACATGTACCCTCGCCTTGCTGAACTCCGGATTGTCAGACGCTGTCGCACCACTACTTTACAGAAACGTGAAGATAAACGACCTAGACTCGCTCAAACAATTTGTTCGTACAATGACCGATCTCGGGCGGCCCCACCTTAAACTCCTTCCCCTCTCCCTGGACGTTGACCTTCCGCAAAATGGTGTACTACTTGTATTTTACTTTGACGCATTGCTACACGCAGCCATATCTCACATCCCGAACCTGCAAAGTCTTGCACTCCGAGTACCGCCTAGCATACTCGAACGCCTATTTCAAAACCTGCAGTGCTCGCTTCTGCTGACTCGTTTTACCTGCCCCCTATGGTCCGGCAAAGGACTTCCTCGCTTCCTAAATAGCCAACACACACTCGAAGAGTTGGCCTTTTCGCACAATACATCACTTTTTACTCGCGGCAACCTGGGCGATATCGATCCTCAATCGCTTCCGAACCTCCGGGCTGTTTCTGCCAGCTTGGACGCTCTGAGGATTCTCATCCCTGGCCGGCCGGTTAATCAGGCTAGTACGGGCACTTGGAGGCTGGGACTCGGCGAAATTGCGGCGTTTACACAAGTGTTATCCCTGTCCACAGCTCGACTCGAGTTTATTGAAGTAGATTTGATTCTGGGCGACGCGATCCCGTGCTTGTCCAATGATGCTGGCCTGTTCCCTGCCTTGCGTCGCCATGCCATCCAACCGAGTCGGTTGACGTTGAATTTATCCCCGTTCGGGTATCACTATCAACTAGAATCGGAGGTGCGCCTGTATGTCGAGTTGACGCCTCCATTGTCTGAGTCTCGCGCCAGCGTTATCAATCCCAGTACCACTCCCTTCTCAAAGTCCTCGGAGATCTCGACCTCGACGGTTTCACCCGATTGGTAACATTTGAAATCGTACAACGCTTAGGCACCGCCGCTTGGGTGACGCGAGACCAGCCATTCGTCCAAGAGCATTCGGTATTCGAGACGATGAAAGAAGCCTGCCCATCATTGAAGATGTTGCACCTGTTTGGCCTGGAAATCCAATAGTTTCTGGTGTCCTGTGGGTCAGTACAAGGGGTCTCCCCACTCTGAAAACTGCTGGCAAGGTCACGTTTGAGCGGAATTCAGGCGTCTCTTACGCGT
>WSLN01000810.1:0-10726 GCA_019677355.1 Ceratobasidium sp. 370
GTATGCTTCGACTGTCACGTCCATTGCCCCACTCAATGAGCCGGCTGGGTTTGTTGGGGGCAATGTCATGGACGTTGTTCGTCAGTACTGGTACGACTCGTATGGCAACATTCGTTATCCTTTTGGCTCTTCCACCCAGGCAAGTCCCCAACGTACGCTCTCAAGGCTATCCATTAACGGATGAGTTGTAGGGCCCTCTGCTCGAAGTCATCCACGATGCGTTCCAGCCCCTGAGTTCTTGGAGTGGATTCATGAAATACCCCAACTATGAGGGCGTCGCGATGGACACCGTGAGTCGGTTGTGATTGTGCTTTGGATACTTTTGACCTTGTATGCGCCTACAGCACCACTACGAAATCTTTTCCGACGCCGAAGTCTCCATGTCCTGGCCCCAACACCTCCAGGTATGCCATCCCCACCCCGCCCACGATCCAATCTAACCCTTGGTTTCAGACCGCCTGTAACTTTGGCATCAACAATGTCGGCCCGTACGCATCCAACAACATCTGGACCTTTGTCGGCGAATGGACCACCTCTCCTTACGACTGCGCCAAGTACTTGAACGGCCGTGGCGTCGGCGCGCGCTACGACGGCACCTACCCCGGCTCGACCAAGCACGGCGATTGCGGCCCCTTTACCGGCAGCCGCACCAAGTTTTCTCAAGAGTACAAGACGTTTATGCGCCAGTTTTACGAGGCGCAAGTGAGCGCGTTTGAGCGGGGTGGCCAGGGCTGGTTTTATTGGACGTGGAAGGCGGAGCAGGCGGACGAGTGGAGTTATCAGGCTGGGCTGGCGGGTGGGTGGATCCCGACTGACCCGAACAATAGGCAGTACCCGAATATTTGTGGTTAGATGGAGTGGTGTATCTAGTATTGTGAGCTAATATGTCGTTTCCTTTCGTGGTATGTGGCTGGTGACGAAAGGTTTGGGGTTGTTTGGGGACTATGGAAGCTGGCTGTGGGCATCTTGCAGGTATACTTGTTGGGTTGTTATTCAGGCTTGGAGACGACTTTGTGCCGGCACAAGCTCCTAAACGCAGTCCATGTTTTATCGGGATACCTCATTGTCCGGCTGGCTCCGCATACACCGGTTGACGAGCTCACTATCATGTCGCTCCACCACCCAACCAAAGCCCGAAAAAGATTGCATAGACCTCATCTATATACAGCTGCGGATCTAACCTCAACAACCTCATTTTAACCGATGATACCACCCAACATCTAGTTGAAGTGCCAAGTAGCGCCATAGAGGCGACCAGTCGCCAACGGGGCAAACTACACAACGGGTCAGCTCAGGCTCACATGTGTGACAGATCAAGCACACCTGTTGGAAAGCAGACGGTGAGAGATCGACGTCCCAGAGCGCGCAGCCCTCGCAGCGGTCGACGATCCCAACGCGGATGGTCTTGCCGTTGTCTGTTGATCATGTTTTCTCCCAGTCAGACCGTGTAGTTGTGTTGGCTAGGAGGACTCACAGGTGATGTCGGCCGTACGTCCGCAGCTGCGTTAGGGGCAAGATACTATCAGTCAAAGGTCCCAATTCTGAGTCGGGTGAGTTGGCTTACACCGGGTTGTTGTTTGGGTTTCCGCCAGCGTAGCCTGGATAGTTGTCATACAACTCGTGTGAGATGGCTGCGACCCATTCGTCGTTGCGCTGTGATCCAGTCGAATGTTAGGATCCTGGGGTGCAAGCGAGGGTATCAGTGAGGACTCACGTTCCAACATCCGCACGCTCCCAGTCCGATCTCGACTACAAAAAGCGTGATGAGCAAATGAAACCGATTAAATAAATAAAAAGCATTGCGCATACAGTAAGTCAACTATTTCAACCAAAATTGTGAGTCCCTGCACTTGTAGTCGAGTAAACGAGATTACGGACCTGGCCAGTATGAGTTCCAGCGGGATTAATCGAGCGAGCAGCCACCTCGGTAGCGTTGGTGGGCAGAGCAGCCACGCCAACGAACATCGAACTCATGCCGATGAGCGCAGTGGCGACAGCGGCGACCTGGTTGAACATCATGTTGAAAGACGAGTATAGACTGTTGGGAGGGAGTGAGTAGCGCTGAAATGAACTGATGCATACTACTCACGACTTTGGACTCGTTTTATACGGGCAAGATGGCGCATACATCCACACAAACGGTGAATGTCTTGGCGTTGCAGTCTAACACCACCATTTGCCTATCGGGGCCGCGCCTCACAGCTGGGATACTCCGACGAAGCCGAGCGCGTTGCCGACGTTCCCCATGTGCAGCGTTTTGCGTTTGCGAGCCTGCCAAGACCGGGCTGCAGAGAAGAGCAAACATATCAATGATCCGATGCGGGAAATTATGACCGACGATCAGAACAATTCCCGTATGATCTGGCGATCTGGCCGTAGCGGGTCGAGACATGTGGTTGAGCTTGTATGCGCTACGAGCGTCGCTGGACCCAGTTTGAATATGTAAGCGTTCTGGAATTTATCCCTAACCTTTGAGTGCTCTACAGTACGGGGATGTACGTATACTAGATGGCCCAACAGGAGATTCTGGAGAAACGTAAGACGCCGAGCCGAGCCGAGTGGCGCGAGAATCGAGCTCACCACCCGCACAGTTCACTTGCCAGCGAGACGCTTGTCCCAAGCTCCGTGTTGGAGCGGTCATCGTCACCACTTGCATCGGGAGTACGAGGCTTGAGTATGATACCACAGCCCCAAAGGATAACTACATCTGCCCCCACGCTCACCACGTTGGACCCTTGAGTGTAACCTCCGGCCAACTTAGGTCTAAATCACCACCTAAACATCTATGGGCGGTGTGTTAGAAACATAGGGGGTCCGGGTAAGGTTATAATCAGTGCCTTGTCCTCATATGCTCAGCTGCGCCTTTTAACGGGAAAATGGTTAAGAGTAAATTACTTTGTTTAACTGATGCCAACTGCTTGAGGGTTCTCATTTTCGTGTCTCCCTTGTTGTTTCTCCCTGGAATATTGTGGATGGGCAGGTGAAAGATCCTTACGTCAGCGAAGTGTATCAAGAGCAAGCATTGCTTGGCAAAAAAAATCCATTGATGCTGAGCTCGGCAAGCTGCTTCTCGCTCATCAGGGGGCTTATTGGCCGATGGTTCCCTCGCGCCGGTTTCCTTGCATCGGAATGCTTAGTATTTGGCGCTGGAGACGGCAATGACTATAGAGCCAAACGCGGTCGCATAGGAAACTGACTACACGCCTCGACCCGCTCGGAGACACCGCTACACCAAATCCAGCCCATTCGGCCACTACCTCCCGTCAGATCAGATCACTCGAATAGATGAGCACCCCTGGCCGTCTACGCAGCCTGACTTTGGCGAATGTACAGGCGCAGAGATCGCATATGGAAAGCATCGGCAGTGCTCTTTGTTTCGCCGGGATATGTCGGTTGAGAAGCTTCAACCCGAGATGCAAGCAGTGGTACCCCGTTATACTCTCAAGAACACTGGTTGCTTGCACGGGTATATGCGCAAGGTCTTAGGTATAAAATGTACGCAGAGCTGTGGGGGTAGTGAACATCAGCTCGTTTCAGCACCATCTACTATCCCTAGTCACCTCTACAGTTCTCACCTCTCAAGATGATGTTTAACAAGATCGCTGTTGTCACCACTGCGCTCGTTGGCATGAGCTCGATGTTCGTTGGTGTGGCCGCTCTGCCCACCAACGCTACCGAGGTGGCTGCTCGCTCGATCAACCCTGCTGGAACTCATACTGGCCAGGTATGCGATCCTGTTCAATCAACTACAAGAGCGAGACTGACATTTTTGGTTGTCGGAGCAGTTGACTTACTGTATGCGCAATATTTTATTTCGTTCAGTGGGTTTCATTCACTTACCGCGCGATGTGTAGTCGAGATTGGGTTGGGAGCGTGTGGCTGGTGGAATGTGAGTCGTTGCTGATCCGCTTGCTTGCGCTATGGGGTTCTAACATATGACTGCGACGCAGCGCAACGACGAATGGGTCGCAGCCATCTCCCACGAGTTGTACGACAACTATCCGGGATATGCTGGTGGAAACCCAAACAACAACCCCGTGTAAGCCTCGTCCCGTCCTACTCCATGGTGCGACCTTGGTCATACACTAACATCCCTCCGCTTCAGCTGCGGCCGCACGGCTGACATCACCTGTATGTCCCTTCATCCCCATCCAACACAACCACAAAGTCTCACAGAAATACGTTGAACAGACAACGGCAAGACCATCCGCGTCGGAATCGTCGACCGCTGCGAGGGCTGTGCGCTCTGGGACGTCGATCTCTCGCCGTCTGCTTTCCAACAGGTGCGCTTGATCTGCTGTACACATGAGCCTGAGCTGACTCGCTGTGTAGTTTGCCCCTCTGGCGACTGGTCGTCTGTATGGCGCCACTTGGCACTTCAACTAGATGTTCTACCGCAGCAGGTCATGATTTTATTGGAAATTTACAGGCTGTATGCGTATAGACTCTTACATTTATGTTTCTTGGGTCATCCAATGATGATTGGGGGCGTGTGATATGCCTGACTGGTTGATACTTCCATCGAGCAACGAGCTTTGGTATTTGGGTGGATCGAATTGACTGAGCGTCGGTAGTATAATGGTTATTATCTCGGTTTCCCATCATATGGCCCGGATTGCGGGGAGATTACCGAGGACCCGAGTTTGATTCTCGGCTTACGCAATGTCTTTTGCTTATTTAGATCGTACTTTACTGATTTATCTGCTGCAGTCGACCTTTATCACCCAAGTTCGTCCGTGTTCATCAGCAAACGTGGTTCCCATCTTAAGCTGCTTTAAAGTGCTTCAAAGCACCTAAAGCACTCAAAGCACCTTAAGAAAGGTTCAACTTTTAAAGCACTTCAATGTGCTTTAAATCACATCAGGTTGTCTCCAAGGTACTTTAAATCATTCTATAACAGCTTTGAAGCACCTTTGGATAACCTTGGATAGTCTATGAAGTGCTTTAAATGATTTCACAAGTTGTTTAAAACACTTCAAAGGATCTATGTATGCATTGTAAGCATAGATAGTGTGAATGCAATACCATAGAATAATGTGTTGATGAATGTTCTGCTGCAGACTATACTAGTGTCATGGGATACCAAGAAAACCTTATATTATTAACAACTACATAAGCTATGTACTTGTGCCGACAACAACATCATGAACCTGGGCTCTATCTGATATGGCCATATACAGGCTTATATTTCACGTCTGCCAATATATGGTACAATAGAATGCTATAGGCAGATCAGTAACTGATCAGTTATTGGTCGTTTTAGGCATTCTGATGATCTTTACATGTCTACCACATTCCACCAGTCTGTTAGATTGCAGATATCAGGCGGATTTGACATATTGTGCATAATAGAACTGTTGGCTTCTTAGCTCCTGCAGTAAATGTGATAAAGCCTTTTGCTATAGCAGTTTGCTCAAGGAGACAAGAGATGTCTGAGTGGAATGAAGTAAATCAAGATATATGATTTGAACGTGTGAGTGTCTGGCTCTCCAGATACCACTCCTTATATACATGGTGAGGCACAGCCGAGAAGATACAAACACAAACTAGTCCGAGTCACAAGAAAGGTCCATGGCTGACTCATAGCTGGGCAGGTCATCAGTTGAGTCACCATAGCGACTAAACAAAGGTGAGATAGGACTTATCTGCGTGGAGTAGTCATGGCAAACGGAGACAGAAATAGAGATAGAAACGTCCCCTTGGAACTTCTTGCAGAACATGTACGCTGGTGCTCCCAGCTTGTGGAGCGAGCCGTGGGCTGACCTGGTGGTTGCATCCCAACACTCCCCCTCAATCATCAGCGTCAACCTCGTCACCAGCTCACCGTTTGGTCCTGGGAACAGTCAGTCAAGGAGTGGGCATGAGTGCCTGATGATCAGGTCAAACATTGTTTTTGTGTCCCAATCCAGATGGGACTCCCATGACTTGTACTGGCTCTCCCTCCCATGTTCGCCCCTTGAGTTGAGGGAGTAACCTCTGGATACGCGGACAAGCGAGAGCCTTGGTGAGTAGATCTACAGGGTTATCATCTCCAGGAATGTGTTGGATGACGACATCTCCTTGCTTGCACGCATCGCAGATGAAGTGGTGCCAGATGTCGATGTGTTTCGACCATGAATGAAATTGAGCATCCTTAGTCAGGGCAATGGCAGATCGGGAGTCTGTGTAGACCGGGGTTGGTGCAGAGGGAGGCAGTCCTATGTCTGTGAGGAACTGACGTACCCAGAGTGCGTGTCTTATAGTCAGCGATAGTGCCACATATTCTCCTTCTAAGGACGAGAGTGCGACTGTTGCCTGCTTCTTTGATGTCCATGAGATAGCTCCCCCTGCCAGTGTGAATACGTGTCTGGATATTGACTTCTGATCAAGGATGTTCTGTCCCCAATCGGCATCGGAGTATGCTGTCACCGGTCCATCCTTTGTTCCTGCGAAGGTTACACCATAGTCAGCTGCTCCTTTCAGGTACTGGTAGACCTGCTTAACTCTATTGCGATATGTGTTGTACGGCATATGATATCTCTGGGTAGGACCCGAGTGCTGCATACAGGAGTTCTCTGATTTTCGTTGCATATGGGAAGTCGATCCTGGGTCCCTTGTAACGCTTGAGTTGTGTTCCTGCTGCCATGGGTATCTTTACAGGGTTTGCATCTGCAAGTCCTGCTCGTTCGACAATGGACTTGATGTAGTGATCCTGAGAGACCATTATTGTCCGGTTCGATCTGTCCCTGGTGATTCGATAACCGAGGAAGCTGTTGAGTTCGCCTAAATCCCTCATTTCAAAGAGCGTCATGAGTTCTTTCTGTATGCCCTGTCCTGTTCCCTTCATGGAGAAGACAGCAATATCGTCCACATAGACAGCTAGGATAGAGACTTCACCATTTGCTGTTCTCATGAACACTGAATGTTCTGAGGGAAGCCGTTTGTACCCAATGGTCTGTATCTTCTCGAAGAATAGTCTGTACCAGATGTTGGGAGCTTGTCGTAACCCGTATAGTGACCCAACGACTTTCAGTACTCTATTGGTGCCATCTTCGTAGCCTGGGATCTGTCGCATGTAGATGTCTTCCTCTAATTTCCCATTCAGGAATGTGGATACCACGTCGAGTCTGTAGATATCCCAGTCATGTATTGCTGCAAGTGCAAAGAGTGTGTGGAGCAAGTCTGATCACAGGACATGCACGAACACCTCACCGAAATCGATTCCTGGTTTTTGAGCGAATCCCCTTAGTACCAATCCTGGCTTTCCTCCTGGTGATTTCATTGTCGTTATTCCGTTTGGCCACGTTGACCCATTTCGGTGTCATCACCCTTGCTCCTTTCAGCAGATCTACGAGCTGGAAGGTGCCCATTCATTGGAATACAGCAATTTCATCATCTCTTGATGTCGACCATTGATCTGAGTCCCAGCGTGTCAGAGTTTCCTCATATGTGGGATGGTCTTGGTCATGTGGGTTGGATGTAGCTTTGTATGCCATTTGCTCCCATTCCTCGTCCACTGTGAGTATGCCTTGCAGGGACTCATCCACATCCTCCTCTGAGAGCATTGGTTCAGGCTCGACTGGCTGTTCAACGAGTCCTTCGTCTGGCTTGATGAGCACTAGGGAGGGTTGCTCTGAGCTACCCGCAGTTGGCAGGCCATGCTTGTCGAGGTATGTGTAATCATGATGAGTGGTATGTCGACTTGTTTGCCATACTGGTTGTGGCTGAACGAATCGTGGTGCAGTGGGTTTCTTGGGTCATGCCAGGGGCTGGAGTGTTGTCGTACTGGGCTTTGGGGGTAGTGGTGTGGCTGGCCACTTCTCTTTCTCCGCTTTGACCAGTTGGCTCTGGGTTGGCGAAGACAGAGTCGAGGTTGATGGTGAGGACAAGGTCGAAGGCGACCCTACTCCTCCTCCAACCGGCAGGAGCGGCTCCTTGTCCTCCAAGTTGTCATCACCGGCCGTTGTCAGTTTCTCCCCCTTGATGAACACCATGTTGCATGAGAGAAGCACTTGTCACATGTCTGCCTTCCAGTACCAGTATGCACAAGAGTTGTCCCCAAATCCCACAAACATGTACTTCTTCACTCGTGGGTCCAGTTTCTGCGCCTTCCCAGACTGATCGAGTACCCAGATGCTTGCGCCGAATTCCTCCATGTGCATGTACTTGGCTGCCTTCCCAAAGAATTGTTCGTACGGAGTGGTCTTTGTAGCCTTGGTAGGTAGCCTGTTTCGTACGTACAGGGCGTGGGCAACAGCATCCTGCCATAGGTACTTTGGGAGCGACCTAGTGTGCAACATGGTCCTGGCGTAGTCAAGCAGTGTCCGATTCAGGTGTTCCGCGATCCCGTTCTGGGCAGAGCTGTCTGTTCATACATGGTTCCCTGTCTTGCCACGTAGTCCTGGAGTTCCTTGTTCACGTACTCTTTCCCACCGTCAGATTGTAGTTGCAGGACCCTATTCCTGGTCTGAGTCTTGATCAGTGTGGCGAATTTTTTGTATGCCTCTTGCACTTCCTTTGTCGATTTGAGAAAATATACTGATGAGAAGTGCAAGTATACATCGGTGAACATTACAAAGTACTCACTGCCTTGCAGGGAACATATCTGTGCCTTCCCCCATACATTGGTTACCACCAGCTCCCCAATGCGTTCATATTTGGTTGTTGAGATGCGTGGGTATGATGCCACATGCAGCTTACCCTGGATGCAGTCTTCGCACTGATAGTGTGTTGGGGAGGAGACAACGTTGAATTCAGAGGGATTGTCCTTGACCAGCTGTTCCACAGCCTTTTGGTGAACATGGCCGAGAGCTCTGTGTAGTGCCTCCCAGGTGTGCTGTTTTGGGACATGGGGCGACTCGAGTGCAGTTGTGAGCGCAGTTGCCTCCTTTGTGTGTACTTGAATGTGATATAGTCCTTTTCGTCCTTCTTCAGGTCACTGGCCGCACGTGAATGTTTTGCCATCCTTCGATAGTTGGAGTTTTCTTCCTCCGAACCGGGTGTGTACTCTGTTGTCATCGAATTTTGAGACGGAAAGGAGATTGTATTGAAATGTAGGGACATGGGCACAGTTCTTGAGAAGGACAGTCATTCATTCTCCTTCGTCGTTGGTGAAGACTACTGGTACATCTCCTCGTCCTATGATTGGCGTGGATCCTGCAACACCCCACACTGTTGTGAGTTGGTGTAGCCACCTCCAACTGGTCCAAAGGACCCCCAACTTTTCTCGTGGCTAGCCAGCCATCAGATGGACTAATAGAAGCATGAATGGCAGAAGATTGACAGATGATTCACAAGGGTTTCACATGTACATGACTCAGGAATTAGACTGGCAGATGAGCGGCATGAGCTTGACTCACCATGTAGCCAAATGGCAGATGACTGGCATGTATTTAGTATAAATACAGAAGGATGCAAGCCTGAGTTCCTCAGCTTGCATCACCTTGTCAATCCTCCCTCACTAGTGTGTTCAGTCTCACCCTCCTGGGTCACCTCCTAGAGGTACCTAGGGGACACCTTAATCTCACTCTTCATCTAGCCACTAGACCAGCAGCTCCCTGTGGGACTATCATCCCCACTTGTACTTCGTCTTCTTTGTCGCGCCTGTCAGCTCTTTAGGACTCATGGATCAACCTCACTCGCCACCAGTATCCGCTGACTGCACACATGTACACCCTGGCATCCTCAGACTCATGGTTTACTTCATCCGCCTCTAGTCTCCCTATGCAAGATGCATCGACTGTGCACACCTATGCCTTTGGTACTACTATAGGCCTCCTGCACCCATACATCAGCACCTTCTCTCAGCTGCGCACTTCCGCGCACTCTTCATATCAGTACCTTTGGCTATGTATGCCTGCACGGCATGGTACTTCCTAGGCCACGCATACCTGCATGCAGATTCCTCCCGACTAGCAGTTCTCATCATTCCCCACCAGTATATGTGGAGTTCCTCCGCAGCTGGCACACACCTTCGTCTCCTTCGTCACTTCGTCACACCTAGGTCGCCTCTAGGAGGCGGTGACACCCCGATTGGACGGTCGTTCCCTTCAGGCTCCACCTTTGTCCCTCGTCACTTCGTTATCCACAGTCCACCTCTCGCGAGGTCGTGACACACACCACTTGGTTTGGGGTCATCCAATATGAGGAGAAGGAGATCTTATTGGCAACAAAGTGACAGTCAGCACCAGAGTCTACAAGCCATCCTGGGTCCTTCCCTTGTTCCCCCATATGTTCCGCCATCTGTGCATAGAAAACCTCCTCAACTTCCTTGTCCTTGGGTCCATTTTCTGCCTTGTTTGCTTCGGAGGACTTGGCGACATTTGCCTTCTTCTTCTTTTCTTTTTCCTCCTTCCTCTTCTTGCTGCAGCACTCAGCTTCCCAGTGACCAGGCTTCTTGCAGTAGTTGCAGAGTCCTGGTTTCTTGTCCTGCTTAGCCGTGCTGCTCGATGAGGGACTGGAGTTTTGCTTAGCTTTGTATCGCTCAAAGCGAGTGGAGAAGGCCTGTTCTTCCTGGATGTTGGTTTTGCGATGTTGTCCTTCGGCAAGTATCTTTGCTTTGACTGTTATAGATCGTGTAAATTAAATTGAACCTTATGCACCGGGATGCACTTGATGAAAATGCAATGGAGCAAGCATAGGTCGGAGAATTAGGGTTTGAGGAGAGGAGCCAAGTGTGTGAACAAATGGATCCTTTGGTGGTATATCTAGTCTATAACTAGTCGCCTAATTCAGGAGAGAGAGGGCC
>WSLN01000811.1:0-10726 GCA_019677355.1 Ceratobasidium sp. 370
TTCTCCCATTTCCAGTCCTTGACAGCTTCGTTATCCCTCAGAGCCCTTAGGACCTTTTCCAAGTAGTTGTCAACCAGTATGGCCTCCCTAATATCCAAATCCATCTCCTCGTCGGTGTCTACTGCGGCGATAAACAGGGCAGGGTCGAGCAATGTGAGGTGCTCACCCCCCCCTTCAGGCCTGAGGTGATCCAGGCATGAAAGCAGATCTGCCCTCCTGTTCTGGACCCCAGGTCTATACAGAATCTGGAAGTTATAGTCTGCCAAGAACCCCGCCCACCGTGCTTGTCTCGAATTAAGTTGCTTTGTCGTCGTAAACCACGACAGGTTCTTGTGATCTGACAGTATCTGTACGGGGATCTCCATCCCTTCTAGCAGGTGGTGCCATTCTTTCAGCGCCCTGACTATAGCCAGCAATTCCTTGTTGTAAACATCATAACGTCGCTCCGCCGGACTCATAGACTTTGACAGGAAAGCGATGGGGTGGAGCTTATTATCAGCCCCTTTTTGCGACAACACAGCCCCAACAGCGTAGTCGGAAGCGTCAGTTTCCAGGTAGTAGCCCTTTGAGGGGTCAGGTTGTATCAAAAGTGGGGCTGAAATCAACGCCTCCTTCAAGGCCACGAACGCGCCCTGCTCCTCCGCTCCCCAATGCCACTCTATGTCCTTCTTCAGCAGGGCGAATAGAGGCTTGGCGATTTCAGCATAGTGATTTATGAACCGATGATAGAAGTTCACAAAGCCCAGGAATTCTTGTACGTTTTTCACGTTTTTGGGTGTTGGCCAGTCCACCGCCTTGGATACTTTCTCTTGGTCTACCTTGACTCCTTCCAGGGACACTATGAGCCCCAAGTAGTCTATCTCCTTGACGTTAAAGAAGCTCTTCTCCAGGTTACAGTACAAGTGATGCTTGCGTAGTCTACGCAAGACTTCTTCCACATGAGCCTCATGTTCCTTTTCATTCTTGGAGAATATGAGGATGTCGTCCAGATAGACCACCACGTAAACATCCAGGAGATCCCTGAAGATGTCATTCCTAAAATGCTGAAAGGTGGCGGGGGCATTGGTGAGGCCAAAGGGCATGACCAGGTATTCGAACAGTCCATACTTCGTTTTGAAGGCTGTCTTCCATTCGTCCCCTTCCTTAATCCGGACCAAGTTGTATCCCCACTTCAGATCTAGCTTTGTGAATATTTTGGCTCCCCTTAATTTCTCAATAAGATCAGTGGTTTTCGGCAATGGGTAGACATTCTTGATGGTCATGTCATTTAGGCGTCGGTAGTCAATCACCATCCGCAGTTTCCCGTTCTTCTTCTTGATGAAGATGACCGGTGACGCCATCGAGGATTTGGAGGGACGTATTAGTCCGTTTTCAAGTTGTCGTTCCAAGGTGGATCTCATTTCCTCATCTTCCATGGGTCCCGTGCTGTAGATGGGGCCATGCCGAGGTCTGGCATCAGGTTTCAGATCTATGGCTATATCATAGGGTCGATGAGGAGGCAACGGCGTAGTCTCGGTTTCTGCGAAGACATCCTTGAACTCCACCAGGTGCTCAGGCAGTTCTTCCGTTACCGCAAGCTCAATGTCAGGGGTTTGATTAAAAGCGATTTGGAAGCCCTTTTCGAGGCAGTGTTCGTGGCAGTACTTTGAGGGGAAGGAAAGCAGTTTTTCCTTAAAATCAATTTGGGGGTTGTGTTTGTGTAACCACAACATTCCCAACACTAAATCATGGCGGCCAACATCCACTACGAAGCAGTCTAAGTCTTCCCTGATGACCGAAGGTTTCCATGTGGATGGTACAGTATTCCTCTACTTTCCCGGACGAGATTTCTCTTCCGTCAATTACTTTTAGTTTACGAGGTTTTTCGAGTTTTCTGGTGACTAAACGGTATTCTTGAACAAGTTTTCTATTTATAAAGGCGGCCAAGGCTCCTGAGTCGATCATGGCCCATCCATGAAAAGGTTTTGATGTATAAGTAGATGTGTCAGAGGACTTAATGGGTGTAGCACGAAAATAAAGATGGAGTTGAGATTCATTGCCTATGGATAGACATTCCAGATCCGTATCTACATTTGTTGTTGCTACATCCTTCAAGACTTTGCCTAAAACCTTGCCTCTTTTCAGGTTTAGGCGTTGTCTTTTAAAGTCTCGTCGTCACTTTCTTCTTCGATGGGTACTACCGCTTCAAAACCAGATAGGTTTTGTTTTGGGGTTGGGCAGTTACGTGCCATATGTCCCCTTCCTCTACAGTTGTTGCATACAAAGACAGTTTTGCCCTTGTTGGCACTGTCCAGGTCCATAGGGACAGGGCCCGAGCTGGGCTTCGGAGTGGGGGGAGTGTAGGGTACACTAGTGGGGGGACGATTGTCTTTTTTGATGGAATTGAAGGGCAGTTGCACCCGATTGGAATTTCCGTCCCACTGTACAGTAGGGGTCATTATTCCCTTGGCGTTTCTTCCTATGCCAACGATTTTTCCCTTAGTGACCCAACCATCCGTTCCAGTCATGTATACTCGGTCGTTGGTGTTAAACCTCTCCCGTTGGGTTTGGTTGCCTGATGCAACAGGAGGGTTAGACGACCAAGTTCCGCTTCCGGAACTGGTGGATGGGGATTTCTTGTCATATAACCCCGCCTGTCTATGATGCTGATCAATGGTCAAGGCGCGCTCAACCACTTGGGTGTAGGTGGATGTTGTCACGACCTAGTGAGCCATGACGAAGTGACGCTGTCGCGAAGGTGGAGGTGGCGGTATGAAGAGTGGTCTAGTGGCTAACCGGCATGTGGTTGAAGAGACTAAGGCGGCACGAAGGCTAAGACTGAGTATACTAAGGGCATGTGATTGAGTTTGTTGTAGAATGGAGACGAAATGGTCGACTGTGACGGCCAGACTGATAGGTCCTGCTAGGGAGCTCCGAAGTGGATGAGCGAGACAAGGTGTAGCAAGCTGGAGTATCCAGGCTTGCGCACCACTGTATATATACTGTAAACTATGGATCGAGTCATACAGTGGTAACTGCGGGCGCAGCGTCGGCATCAGACGCGCGTACCCGTGAGTCATACAAAGGCGCAGCCGTGAATGGCATGTACACCGAGTCGGAGACCGGGAAGCAAGAAAGCCTACGCGGCCTAAGGCCGGCGGTGGCGAAGCGGGCGAGCCACGAGAAAAGTTGGGAGGAGCGAAGCGAACTCGCAACATTCCCCCCCCAAAAGTGATCGTCTCTAAAAAGAGGAGACGAGCACCAAGGTCCAAAGCGAGAAAGAAAAAAAAAGAAACAAAAGAGCACACACAAAAAAGAGGCGCACAAAACACAAGAAAACTAGTTACATCTCCCCTTTTGGGAGGCTACCTTAACCGGGGCACATGGTAGCAACGACTGGTTACCCTCTACACTAGGGAGCCCAAACACTAGTCCATGTTCCTACAGGACCCATTCGCCGTCCTCCTCCTCGTGTCCATCCCAGGCGTGCTGGTCGAACCACTCCATGAGGCGGTCTCTCGACATCTTTCCCTTGGTGGCGAGGGCCCAGATGCGTCTGGTGGGGATCTCGTCAATCTCCTTGTGGTACTGCCCAGGGACGAGCGTTTTCCACTTGGCGACCGCATCCTCGACCCACTTTTCGGCGTGGTCGGCTCGGACCCACCAGGTCCTGTCGGGCTTCCATTCGATGGAGGGGAACTGCCCCTTAGACTTGGTAACGACCCCGTAGACGGAGTCGCCGACGCACCCCCGGGTGAGATACAGTTTGGTTTTCTGCATCTGCCACGCGTTGTCGGGTCGCGGGCCGTCTCCCACCCATTGGAGGGGTCCTCGCCTTGGATCGTGGAGGGTGTTCCCCTCCCAGTAGCATCCCCACCGCTCGAGGCACGGGATGTATTCGAGGTCGACCTCGGGGTCGAGCTCGAAGGCGTATCGGCACGCCTCGTGGTAGGTGGTGACCGTTCGCAGGTCCCGGATGTACGTGCCCACCCCCCAGGGGTGGCGTCCATGGCCTCCCGGACCTCGAGGATTGGCCCCCTTGGGACCACGTCGACCACCCGAGGTCCCCATCGCTTGAGTCGGGTTGCGGCCTCCGCTCATTTGGCCTCGGCGATCCTTCCGGCCGATAGGTTGCTCCTGCCCCCCTTGGTGCGGTGCTTGGAGGCGAGGGCAGACTTGGTGGGGGCCATTGTGAGTGAGGATGAGTAGGAGTGGGAGTGGTGGTAGCTGGGTTGCTGTCGTTGCTGGCCTTCCCCCTCTCCTTTTTATACTCCTTTGGTACGGGCGCCGAGGGGTACTTCTTGAGGAATCGACTCGTAACCTCCCCTAGGTCTGTGAAATTTTCAGCCCGTTCCCATGTGTTCTCACTCAAGTCATATCCGTCCCATTTGATCTCGTACCATAGTCCCTCCTTTGTCTGTTGCCAGTCCACGATTTCTTCTACCCTGTATTCTTCTTCCCCATCCTCTGTGACGATCGGTGGAGGTCGGGGTTGCTTTCGGTGAAAAGGGTCCTCCTTGTATGGGGTGAGGAGGTCGATATAGAAGACGTTGTGGATGCGCATGTATTTTGGGAGTTCCAGTTCGTAAGCGTGGGATGAGATCTTCCTGGTGACTCGGACTGGTCCTGTGTTCTTCCTATCAAGCTTCTTTGAGGGCCTTTTCGTTCGAATATTCCTGGTGTTAAGCCAGACCTGGTCCCCTACTTCTAGGCTAAGCGGTTCGGGATGTTCCTTTGTCTGTAATTCCATTTTGGCTTTTGCCTCGTCCCATACTTCCTTCATGTGGTTTGCGATATCGTTGGCCCTGGGGTTGTTGCTTGGGTGATGACTCATGTTCCAGGCAGGGTCTTGTCCGTAGAGGGTCTCGAAAGCCGTTTGTCCTGTGGAGGCGTTGACGTGGTTATTGTGGCAAAACTCCGCTATTGGTAGCCATTTCACCCAGTCATCCTGTTCGAAGCTGCAGAAGCTTCGGAGGTAGTTTTCTAACCACTGGTTTGTCCGTTCCGCCAATCCATCGGTCTGGGGGTGGTAAGCCATGGACAGGCGGGGTTCGATCTGCAGACGTTCGTAAAGGGCCTTTAGGAAATGGCTGTTGAAGGACTGCCCTCTGTCGGAGATAGTGACCTCCGGTAACCCGTGATGTTTGAAGATCTCCCTGATGAATATATCTGCTACCTCCTCGGCCCCGATGGCTTCGTTACAGGGGATGAAGTGTGCTTGCTTCGAGAAGCGATCTACCACGACTAAAATACTGTCAAATCCTTGGGAAGGCGGTAGCTTTACGATGAAGTCGTAGTTGATATGCTGCCAGGGCTTTTCTGGAAGTTCGATATTCTTTGGGGGGCTTGCGGTATTGCTTCGTTTAGATTTGATGCATATCCGGCAGTTATCCACGTATGCATGTGTTTCCTGTGTCATTCCTGCCCAATAGTACCATCGTTTGATAAGTTCGAGGGTTCGTTCTCGCCCCTGGTGCCCCGCGAGAGGGGAATCGTGGTTTTCCCAGAAAATGGCCTTTTTGATTTCGGGGTCCTTTGGTACTATGATGGCGTTATCGTACCAGAGGAGCCCTTCCTTCCATTCATATCTCCGAAACTGCTTCTGTATGCTAGGTGGGAGTCTATCCTTTTGTTGGGCGTTTGTGAGGACTAGCTCGAGTTCTTCGTCTTCCATTTGCCCTTCTTGAATCTGGGCTCGAATATCGTCTTGTCCTAGGTCCACTTTAAACCCCTGGAAGAGTTCTTCCCTGATCATAACCTGTTCAGGGTTTGGGATGTCTTCATGGTCTGATCGCCGTGATAAGGCGTCCGGTTTTTGGGACTGTTTTCCTGGTCGATAAGCGATGACGAAATTGAACGACACTAATTCGAGGTACCATCGTGCATCTTTTCGATCCATGGGGCGTGCCTCCTTCCAGTACTGGAGGTTGCGGTGATCTGTGTAAATCGTGATGGGGTTTCTGGTGGCTTCGAGGTATAGTCGCCAGTGTTTCAGGGCTTTGACGATTGCGAGGAGTTCCTTGTTATATGTGTCATAATTTCGTTGAGCCGGGTTGAAGCTCTTGGACATGAAGGCGATTGGGTGTAGTTGGCCATCCTCCTCTCGTTGACTAAGGATTGCTCCCATTGCCACCCCTGGGGCGTCGGTTTCTAGGATGTAGGGTTGTTCTGGGTTCGGGTGTGCGAGTACCGGTTCCCTTGCAATGGCTTCCTTGATCTGCTGGAAGGCTTCCTGTTCCTTTTCTCCCCATCCCCAGGTTTTACCCTGTTGGGTTAGGTCGTGAAGGGGCCTGGCTATTGTGCTGAAGTCTGGGATGAACCTTCGGTAGAAATTGCAGAATCCCAGGAAAGCTTGTGTTTGTTTCACTGTCTTGGGTTCCGGCCAGTCTAGGACGTCCTTGACTTTCCCTTTCTCCATTGAGATTCCACCTGGGGTGATCATGAGCCCCACGTAATCCACTGTGGTGACCCTGAAACGACATTTCTTGGGTCGGACAAAAAGGTGGTTCTGTCGAAGTCGTTCTAGAACGAGTCGTACGTGCTGGGTGTGTTCTTCGTTATTCTGGGAGAAGATTAGGAGTCGTCCAGGTATACGATGACAAAGACTCCGCGGAAATCGGCCAGTAAATCGTTCATGAAGCGCTGGAATATACTAGGGGCATTCTTTAGGCCGAAAGGCATGACGACGTACTCGAAGAGTCCGTCCTTGGTCCGGAAGGCTGTTTTCCATTCATCACCCTCTTTGATACGGACGTTGTTGTATCCCCACCTGAGGTCCAGTTTGGTGAAGACCTTCGCTTCTCGGAGTTGTTCGATGAGGTCTTCCGGGAGGGGAATGGGGAACTGGTCGCTGATCGTGATGTCGTTAATTTTTCGGTAATCCGTAACCAGTCGTAAGGATCCGTCCTGTTTCTTGACGTAGAAGCAGGGGGCCGCAATGCTTGACTTGCTTGGGTGTATTTTCCCATCCTTGAGTTCCTGTTCCAGGAATTCTCGGAGCTGTTTGACATGGTCTGGGGACATGGGGTAGGGTTTTGCTGGTTTGAGTAGTTCCGCCCCTTCCTTAAATGGGATGGCGCAGTCGTGGGTTCGATGTGGGGGTAGTTCTTTGAACTTGTCTGCGTCGAAAACGTCCGCAAAGTCCTGGTATTCGGGTGGAATGGGGGTGTTATCTGAGGCCTCCCCCGCGACTCTCCCTTTTTCGTCCCGAAACTTGATTTCCATAGCCTTCCAGGAGATGTCTGGGTCGTGTTCAGTTAGCCATTCTTGTCCTAGTATGGCTGCTGTGTCTCCGAGGGGCATGACGTAGAATCGTCCTGTGAATTCCTTCCCTTCTAGGGTGAAGTCAAGTTTTGTCTGGAAGCAAATTTTCTGTGGCGTTTCGTTTCCGTCAATGGCGATGACAGTACAGGGGTGTGAGAGTTCAATCAGGGGGATGTGGTTCTTTCGGGCATAGGAGATATCCAGGAAGTTACGAGACGAGCCGGAGTCGATGAGAGTTAGGGTAGGTTCCGTGATTCCCTTGATCGTGATGTAGCAGTTGGGGTCGTTATTAGATTTCTTGAGGTAATATACATGTCTATGATCACGGTCAGGGGTATTCCTGCCTACAGACACGGGTCCAGTAGGCCGTTCTAGTTTTCCGACTCCGACGAAGTCGAGGTATCATCCTTGGGTTCCTCGACTGTGGCCTCCTTTCCTTTGATGGGTTCTCTGTCTCCTTGGTCCTCTTCACTCCATTTTGATCGGCATTCCTTTATCATGTGGCTTTTGCGGCCGCACTTGAGGCATCGTCCTGCCTTTTTTCGCCTATCGATGGTTGCCTGCGGGACCCTTTTGGGCGTAGTTCCTGGGGTTCGTTTGTCAGGCGTCGTGGTGGCTTTTCCTTTGATGGCTTCTTTGGTGCCTCAGGTGGCGTAAAGGATGTCGTCTGTTTTGGTAGCGTATTCGATCCATTCCTCGAGTGTTAGGCGGGAGACGTCTTGTAGTATTGTCATGCAGAGAAGTTCCTTCTTGACGTTGTCTTTGAGTCCTCCCTTGAACTGATCGATTAGCGCCTTGTCGTCCCAGTCTAAGTCCTCCATGAGGGTTCGGAATTGCGAGGCGTACTCCGAAACTGATTGGGTTTGGTTTAGTTTTTGGATATTTTCTATGGCGCGGTCCTTCTTGATCGGGTCTCCGAATGCGAGTAGGAAAGCTTTTTTGAATTCGGTCCAGGAGCGTAGGGCTTCGTGGTCTATTCCGTCTAGGAGTTTACGAAGTAGGGGTTTGGCCCATCGAGAGGCTGGCCCTTCTTTCATGTTGACCAGGGTAGTCGAAATCTTCTTTTCGTCTGTGAAGGTGTTGGGATAGTCCCTAAAGTAGACCTCCATCCTCATTAGGAAAAGTTCAGCCTCGTCGTCCTTCCTTTTTCCCTCAAAGGCTTCTGGTTTCTTTGCCTTTGCCCCTTTTGGAATTCGTTCAGTTTCGGGGGACCTGGATCGTTGGTGTCACGACCTAGCGAGAAGTGATGAAGTGACGAAGTCGCAAAGGTGGAGGTGGCAAAACGGAGGGTGATCTCGTGGCTGTCTGGCGTGAGGCGGCGGAAGACAAGACGACGTAAAGGCTGAGACTGAGTATGCTAAGGATGTTCGAAGGTGTTCGTTGTAGTACGAAAACGAAGTGGTCGACTATGACGGCCACGCTGAAGAATCTCGCTAAGGAGCTCTCGAAGTAGGTGAGCAAGACGAGGTGTAGCAAGCTGGAGAATCCAGGCTTGTGCACCGCTGTATATATACCGCTAACTAAGGGCCGAGTCATACAGCGGAAACTGCGGGCGCAGCGTCGGCACAGGACGCGCGTACCCAAGAGTCATACAAAGCGCAGCCATGAATGGCGCGTACACCGAAGAAGAGGCGCAGCCATGAATGGCGCGTACCCAGAAGAAGAGTCCGAGAAGCGAGAAAGCCTACGCGGCCAAGTGCCGGTGGCGGAGCGGGCGAGCCACGGGAAAAGCTGGGGGTGAGCGAAGTGAACTCACAACATTCCCCCCCCAAAAGTGATTGTCCAAAAAAGAGGACGAGCACAAAGTCCGAAACAACAAAGAAAAAAAGAAAAAAAAGCAAGAAAAACGAGAAGGCACAACGCATTCTAAGTACATCTCCCCTTTTGGGAGGCTACCTTATCCGGGGCGCATGGTAGCAACGACTGGTTACCTCTACACTAGGAGCCCACGCATTCGTCCGTGTCCTCACTCGGCGAAGACCCATTCCCCATCCCCATTCTTCTGGAAGTCCCAGGCGTGCTGGTCCAACCATTCCATGAGCTGGATGCTCGACATCTTTCCCTCGACGGCTTGCATCCAGATCCGCCTGGCCGGGATCCTATCGATGGCGCTGTGGTAGGAGACGGGGGTCTCTGCCTTCCACTTGGTGACCGCGTCCATGACCCATTTTTCGGCCCGGTCAGCGCGGACCCACCAGGTCCCGTCGGCCCTCCATTCGATGTCGGGGTATTGCCCCTTGGACTTGTTGACCGCCCCGTAGACCGAGTTGGCGACACACCCCCGGGCCACGTAGAGCTTGACCTTGGCTCGGAGCCAGTCGGGGGCCGTCTCCCACCCATTGCAGGGGGCCGTGCTGGGGGTGGTGGTAGGTGGATCCCGCCCAGTGGCATCCCCATCGCTCGTGCAAGGGGACGTAAATGAGCTTGACATCCGGGTCCAGCTCCCTGGCGTACTGCAACGCCTCCTTGACGTTGGTGACGCGTCGCACGTCTCGTATGTATTCGCTGATTCCTCTGGGGGCGGTGTCGTCGACCTCCCGGACCCGGAAGAGGGGTCCCTCCTGGTTGACGGAGATGACCCGGGGGCCCCAGGGCTCGGGCCTTCGGAGAGCGTTCGTCTTCTTCGCCTCGGTGATGGCAGCGGCTTGGGCGTTGCCCCTTCCCCCTTTGACAAGGTACTTGGCGACGGCGGCAGGCTTGGAGGCGACCATGTTGGATTGGGAGTGGGGGTAGTGGGAGTAGCTGGGGAGCTGTCGTTACTGGCTTTCCCCTTCTCCTTTTTATAGCCCTTGGGCACGGGCGCCGAGGGATATCTGTTAAGGAAGTGGCTCATGACCCCCCTTAGGTCCATGAATTTCTCAGCCCGTTCCCACGTGTTCTCACTAGAGTCATATCCGTCCCATTTGATCTCGTACCATAACCCTTCCTTTGTCTGTTGCCAATCCACGATTTCCTCCACCCTGTATTCCTCCTCCCCTTCTTCTGTGATAATCGGCGGAGGCCGGGGTTGTTTTCGGTGAAAAGGGTCTTCCTTGTATGGGGTAAGGAGATCGATGTGAAAGACATTGTGAATACGCATGGATTTTGGGAGCTCCAACTCGTAAGCGTGGGAAGAGATCTTCTTTGTGACTCGGAACGGGCCTGTGTTCTTCTGGTTGAGCTTCTTTGAAGGTCTCTTTGTTCGGATGTTTTTGGTGTTGAGCCAGACTTGGTCTCCTACTTTTAGGTTAGGCGGTTCGGGTTGGTCCTTGGTTCGCAATTCCATTTTTGCTTTAGCTTCGTCCCAAACCTCCTTCATATGGTTTGTGATATCGTTTGCCCTTGGATTGTTGCTTTGTCGATGATTGATATCCCATACAGGGTCCTGTCCGTAGAGGGTTTCGAAGGCTGTTTGTCTGGTGGAGGCGTTCACATGGTTATTGTGGCAGAATTCTGCGATAGGGAGCCACCTAGCCCAGTCGTCCTGTTCGAAGTTACAGAAGCT
>WSLN01000812.1:0-10725 GCA_019677355.1 Ceratobasidium sp. 370
CAACTCGCAGACAAGCAGGCCGAAAACGTTTGGATGCATAATGCGGTCGAAGGATCGACTTGAACCGCGCATGTAAGCGTGCATTCTGGGACCGGTACGTCCTCGATAACTGAACGCATGAATTAGCCACAAACATCAAAGATAGGGTGGTAACGGCAATGAACTTACATTGACGAGGCAGCACTGGCATAGGGAATGCTTTGACAGAGAGCAGACCCATAAAAGAGACGAAATATACAAGAGCCAAGGAACGCATCGTGATAGGGGGTACACAAAATCGAAACAACGAAGAACTCTGTCAAAAAGCGTGAACGGGAACAAAAAAAAAACAAAAAAAGGCCGCCCCAGCTGCTCAACAACAAACCAACAGACCTGGCGGAATGTGAAAGACGATTAAAAGGCAAGCTCCGACGTGGCTTGGGGCGTCGAAGATAATATTTATAAAAAGTCGCTGGCCAGGGAGCGTTAAACCCAACAGCAGCGGGATCGAATCAGAACGGGGAGGCGTTTACTACTGAACAAGCCCCCGCCGAGCCCTGTATCTTATACCTATCTCACCCCATCAGGACGCGGTTTGCCACCGTCACAAGAGGCTATGAATGACTTTGTTGGGACGAATGAAACTTCTAGCGCGCGGCACCGATGCAGGCATATGGCTCTAGTGCGTGATGAGGAGACAGGCATGGGACAGGCATGCGTTCTGTCTCCAGGACAATGGCACACTTTCTTTCACAACTTCCGCATTTGCTGACGTGCGGACAAAGGGCGGGCAAAATGGCACAGCCACTCCTTTCATCCCGCCCGCCTCGATCATGCACGTGCATCGGCGCCGAGCTCTCTCCACCGGTGTCCAACAACGATACGCGAAGGTTTGGCGGAAGAAGTCGAATAAACGCCGTCGCGCGGTTTATTGTGCACCGAGTTGGCGGTGGCAACGGGTGGCAACTGCACACTCTACCTCGTGTCCTCGCGAGACAATGAGATTACAGCCGCATGTTGGCGAGGCATTCTAGCTCGTTCTTCTCTTGCGCTATAAGAGTACGCCTGGTTTGCTTCCCGAACTCACCTAGACCCGGCGCTCCACCTGCACCCACACACCGAAACTCTGCTTGGTCTCATCACGCAACATTCGCCAAAAGACCTCGCATCACACAATATCAAAGAAATGTCAATGTGTTATGATATTCGTAAGACGCTTCACCCGCACCCGACCGCTCCAGCCGCGACGCCCTCTTCGCAACTCTATCCGATCCCGCAACATAAGGGACGAACAGCAGAGACGAAGGACTGGACCGGACACGCAGTACTGGACCAGAAGAACAAGTGAGGAAAAAAAAGTACAACGAGCAGACAGGAAAGTGGAGTACACACAAGGGATGGATTTGTCGTGACTAATTAATGATGGAGATACTAGGAGCGATGGTGGAGTGGAGCGGGCGACGGCCCGAAAGTCAGTGACCCTCGAGGGACTAGCATGTGATGGTACAGGGCGCGTGGGAAAATGGAGTGGGAGAGGAAACAAGAGCGTCCGCTGTGAAGAAAAAGAAACAGATGGATGGATCCTATGCGAGCCGACCCGAGAGGCACGACGAGGCACTCGGCAAACGCGTGTTGGCGATCGTCTGCGAGATGAAACCCCTTCGCGCGCACGCGGCGTGCTACCTCCTCCTTGAGCTCGCGCGGTCATACGTCCCCCCAACCGCCGGATCCCTCCGCCACGACCAAAAAAACAGAACCGAAACTAAATCCCAAGAGCGTGCGATGACCAGCGTACGCACGCCTAGTAATAACCATCCTGCTCGCGCCGCGACGACTGACGAGTAGGTTGTTGCGCCGCCTGCTGAGCCATTTGCCGAGTCTGGCTCCTGAGCCTGTAAAAACGAGTCAGCATTTCCGGATTGGCCAATCAATAGAAGACGGAGGTGAGCACACCGACTGTGTATGGAACACCCGTTCTCACTCACATCCGATCAGAGGGCTTCGGTTCAGCGCCCTCCTCGTCGCCTACGACCTTGCGGCGGCTCGACTTGTCGTCCGGGTTGCTAGGCCTCTGCACGCTCCAGTCAAACACATAGTCGTACTGGTAGCCCTCGCGGACAAACAAGTCGCGGAAGAGCTTGCGCAGATAGCTGTAGTCCGGCTTGTCGTCGAAGCGCAGCGCTCGGCAGTAGTTGAGGAAGATGCCAAACTCGTTGGGGAATCCACGACAGAGCAGGTCGGTGGGGGTGGTCATCTTCTTCTCCATGATGCGATCGTACTTTTGCTTCTTGGTGGCCGCCTTGAGGCCCTGCCAGGGCAGCTGGCCGCGCAAAAAGTACATGAGGACGTACGCCAGGGACTCGAGGTCGTCACGGCGTGCTTGCTCTGCAACGAACACGTGAGCGAGGCAAGATTAATAGGCGCGCGGGACTTACCGACACCCAGATGGGTATTGATAGACGTATATCGCGCGGTACCCGTCAGGTTCTTGTTCTCCCTGTAGGGGATGTGCAGGTGCGTTTTGGGATCACGGTACTTCTTGGCCAGACCAAAGTCGATAACATTGACCTATAGAATGGTTAGATGGGCTGATCACGGTATGACGAAGAAAGCATACCTGGTTTCCACGCTTGCCAATTCCCATTAGGAAATTGTCGGGCTTGATATCACGATGGATAAAGTTGCGCGAGTGGATATATTCCACACGGGAGATCTAGGGGAAAATAAGTAAATAATCGTAAATAAGTAAACAAATCGGTGTGACTCACAAGTTGGTCTGCGAGGAGCAAGACAGTCTTGAGCGAAAACTTGCGGTTGCAAAAGTTGAAGAGGTCCTCGAGCGACGGCCCGAGGAGATCCAAGACCATCGCATTGTAGTCGCACTCGGTACCAAACCACCGAACAAAAGGAACGCCGACACCGCCAGCGAGGGTCTTGTAAACTTTGCTCTCGTACTCGAGCTGCGGGTGCTTGGCCTTGACCGACTCGAGCTTGATGGCGACTTCCTCGCCCGAGATGATGTTGACACCAAGATAGATGTCGCCTGGAAAACGGGTTAGCTTTGCCACAAATGGGTTTTCCGGGCGCCAACTCACCAAACGATCCGCTACCGATCTTCTTGCCGAGGCGGTATTTACCACCCACACGGAGATCCATGCGGGAGGAAGACGAAGATGGGTTTAGGTCGGCCGTGGTGGGCAACTAGTAGGGGGCTACGAGTAAAAGGTTGTTTTTTGAACCGCGACGGTTGTGGCGAGAGATACGAGGTACGCGCAAGCACCGGGCGGTAATAAATGGGCCGAGGGCAGTGTTGATTGAGGGCAGGACAGAATCAGTCAGCGATCCGTGCGATATAAAAAATCAAAAACAAAGATTAAGACGTGGAGGGTATTAGAATACGGCCCAGAGTGGCCTGCGCGTGTTCTTATACTGGGAGGCGGGCACAGAGGGCGTGGCAGACACAGGCCGGGCACGATCAGCGCGGGGATATGATGTATGTGGGCGAGTGCCCCACGCGCAGGCTGGGCTGAGCACGGCACATATGGCTCCGCGCTGGAGCCCAGGCTGGGGAGCGTGCCGGTGCAGCGTGTTTTCGTGCCTCGAGGCAGCGGATGCCCATACGGAGCAACTCGTCGCCTTCTGCCCGTTTGCGGCTCAATCGGCGACACGCATCGAGCACCGCATCCCCAGCGGACAACGCGCGAAAAATGGCGGAAAAGCGAGGCACCAGTGGGGAAAGCACAAGGAGACACTCACAGTAGTGGGAAAATGGGTTTGTGGCCGCGGGGGCGAGAGGCAGTTGATGGGAGGCGGGTGGTCCGACAAGGGGTTATGTAGGTGCGACGGGTGGGCGCTTGTGCTTTTACGTGTGCCGGATGCAAATACGGTTGCGGTGGTCTAGGGCGCGCTGTCTCGATGCGGCTGCCGTCCCTTTGAGCGCCCCTCGTGCGGATGGTCGCCGACGCGCGCTCGGACGTCTCTGCTTTTCCGCCTGCGATTTTCCGCCCATTTGTGCGCTGCCTTGTCTCTGCTTGCCGTCGACACACGCGCCCCCGACGCATACATTGTTTGTCTTGTTACGTCTTTTTTTGTTGTTCTTGGAGCGATCAACGTGTTTTGGCGTGCGTGCAACGTGGTGATTCGCGTGGGTGGGTGGTATATTTTGGTTGTTTTCAGTGCTAGGATACACCCATCGGGTTGCTATACCTTTTCGCTAGCGGCCTCGATGTAGCCGTCCAACTCTATTACCGCGATCCGTCACCCGCGACCCGCCAAACTCAATACACAGCCAACACTCTGACGTACATATACTGACGTCGGAAGAAAGATCGACGCAAGACTACTCTTTTTGAAACATTGCGAGCCATTTGTCGGTCGCTTGCGACGGCAGTGCACGATTTACGGCAACCTGGGGCCGGCTACCGGTTGCAGCCACGCTCGCACGCCGGGGTTCCACGCAGGGGTACAGTTGCTAAACAAGTTTGCGAACTGCAGGGATAGGGGCTCTGTTCCTCTCTGCACGTCGTCACATTAGCTTGACCCGCGGTGGCATCGCAGTTCAAATGTATTTAAGATTGGAGAATATCCCGCCCTGTGAATCGAGCGCCACTCTGTGCCCGAAGCGAGCACCCCGTCTGCGTCGGAGCTCTGGGCGCAGGCGTATCGGGTGCAAGCCCAGACCAGCCCACGATTAGGACGGAGTGGCAGCGCATTTCCCACTCCTATTCGCGGTGTCGTCTGACTGGCAGGGAAAAGCATCGGATCAGCGTCATATGTATGCGCCCTTGGTTCCATTGGTTATACACGCTCAGCTACCATCAGTGACATGCTGCATATAGCCGTTGCTGGCCAGAATAACAGTGTATGACCAATAGATGAGATGACAAATAAATATATGACAAATCCTCGCATCCGCTTACCTAACACTTCCAATTGCCCTCCTCACCACAACGTGTCGCGCACACCGACGATGGCCTCCAAGCGGGACGAAGATCCTGGGGTAGGCTCGTTCTACAACAACAAGAGCACCATCATCCAAGAGGCCCGCGTCTTCAACGAATCGCCCATTAGCCCCCGGAAATGCCGCGCTCTCCTCACCCGCGTCGTCTACCTCTTGTATCTCGGAGACAGCTTTACAACTCAGGAAGCGACCAACTTGTTTTTCGGCACGACCAAACTGTTCCAGCATAAAGATGTGAGTGGGCATTTGCTGGATAGTTGGCCAGAGTTGACAAGTCTGCGTGTGACAGGCTGCACTCCGGCAAATGGTATATCTCGCCGTCAAGGAGCTCTCCACGACGGCCGAGGACGTGATCATGGTTACGAGCAGTATCATGAAGGATATGCAAGGCAACCTCGACGCAGTCTACAGACCCAACGCCATTCGCGCGCTCTGCCGCATCATCGACGTGAGTCTTTCTTGTATAGCTCAATACCATGACTAACTCCGCCCCAGCCATCCATGGTCCAAGGCGTCGAGCGCTTCTTCAAAGCCGCCATCGTCGACAAATCCCCCAGCATCGCAACTGCCGCACTCGTCTCGTCCTACCACCTCTTCCCCGTCTCAAAAGACGTTATCAAACGCTGGGTTAACGAGGCACAAGAAGCACTCAACACCAAACCCGTCTCGTCCTACTTTAACCCAGCCTCGAGCGGCGGATGGGGCTCGAGCAGCCAACAAAACGCGCACCAGGTCCTGCCGAGCACGACGTTTATCCAGCAGTACCATGCGCTCTGTTTATTGTATTTGATAAGACAACAGGATAGGATGGCGGTCACCAAGATGATTCAACAGTTTGGTGGAGGAAAGGGTGTGGGCAATACGCTCAAGAATCCGATGGCGCTGTGTATGCTCGTGCGGTATGCTGCAAAGATCATGGAGGAAGATCCCAAGTACGTCCCCCCCCCCTCCTTTCACTCCAACCCGAATAACCTCTGCTCCAGCGTCCAACGCCAAATCCTCGACCTCCTCGAATCCTGGCTCCGACACAAATCCGACATGGTCAACTTTGAAGCCGCCCGTGCCATTTGCGAATTCCAAGCGAAATCGACGAGCGCCACGCCTCTCCCCGCGCTCACCAAGGCTGTCTCGGTCCTCCAGCTTTTCTTGTCCTCGCCCAAGCCAGTCCAAAAGTTTGCTGCGATCCGGACGCTGAGTGCGCTTGCGGCTGTTCATCCTGCGAGCGTCGCGGCATGCAACTTGGACATGGAGAATTTGATCACGGATGCGAACAGGAGTGTTGCGACTTATGCGATTACCACACTGCTCAAGGTACGTCCCCATACTTCACCCATTTTTATGTATTTATTGAGCGTGCCTTGTGTAGACTGGAAACGAAGCCTCGGTCGAACGTCTCATGAAACAGATCACCGGGTTCATGTCTGAAATCAGCGACGAGTTCAAGGTCATCGTCGTCTCGGCCGTCCGAGCGCTCTGTCTCAAGTTCCCATCCAAGCAACAACTCATGCTGTCCTTCCTCGCGGGCGTGCTCCGGGACGAAGGCGGGTACGATTTCAAACGCGCGGTCGTCGAGGCGTTGTTTGATATGGTCGCGCGCGTGGCCGAGGCGAGAGACGCGGCGTTGGCGCATTTGTGCGAGTTTATCGAGGACTGTGAGTTTACCAAGCTTAGTGTAAGGATATTGTATTTGTTGGGCGTGGAGGGCCCCAAGACGCCTCAACCGACCAAGTATATTCGGTGGGTGTGCTGTGTCTGGGTTTCACCTGAGTAGGAGCTGATGATGGTGCTAGGTATATTTACAACCGTGTTGTGCTGGAAAACGCGATTGTTCGTGCTGCTGCGGTGTCGAGCTTGGCCAAGTTTGGCGTGAATGCGGTGGACGGGGCAATGAGGAGGAGCGTGGGCGTGTTGCTTAGTCGGTACGTGCGACACGCGAGGACAGGATTGGCGGGCGGCTAATAGTGGGTTCTAGGTGTTTGGACGATGTTGACGACGAGGTGCGGGATCGTGCGGCGATGTATTTAAAAGTGATCAACGAGGAGCCGTTGGCGCAGTCATACGTCAAGGATGGTATGTGGATCTGTTGACTCATTTGATTCGGAAGGCCTAATAGGAGCAGAGGGCGTTTTTTCGCTTGCGGCGCTCGAGTCTAAGCTTGTTGCATATGTCAACGACTCGGACGCGCAGACCGAGGCATTTGACGCGTCGGATATTCCGAAAATCAGTCGGGAGCAGGCCAAGGCCGAGAGTGCACGTGCGTACCTTTATCCTGACATTTTTCAAATACCTATCGTTCCCTCCAGGCCCATCTACACTTGACACGTCCCTCGCGCTCAACCCGGTCAAGGCCGCTACACCCGCCGTGGCCGCTCCGACGGCGGCCGAGACACAGTCGGCGTATGCGGAGCAGCTGGCGGCTGTGCCGGAGCTCGCTGGGTATGGGCCTGTGCTCGGCAGCAGCGTCAAGCCGGTGCAGCTTACAGAGAGCGAGACTGAGTATGTGGTTGGGTGTGTCAAGCATTTGTTCAAGGAGCATGTGGTTTTCCAGGTGGGTTTATCAGTTGGTTTAGCGGTGTTGTTATTCATGCGCGATCTAGCTCAATGTATCCAACACGCTACCCGACACGGTTCTCGAGCAGGTTGTAGTGACAATGACACCTTCGGCCGAGTCTGCGCCGTCGTTTACCGAAGACTTTATCATCCCCATCCCATCGCTCTCGTCCGGTGTGCCGGGGATCGTCTATGTCTCGCACACACGGACAGACCCGAGCACATACGCACTTGGTTCGTTTTCGTGCACGCTCAAGTTTGTGAGCAAGGAACTGGATCCGACGAGCGGCGAGCCCGAGGAGGACGGATATGAGGACGAGTATAATCTCGAGGACGTCGAGGTTAGTGCTGGCGGAGATTGGATCGTGCCGAGTTATGCGGCGTTTGGTGCCGAGTGGGAGAGGCTGGGTGCTGTAGAGGTTGTTGAGACGTTTGCGCTGGGTGCGATGGAGAGCATCAAGGGTGCGTCTAACCTATCTTTTTGTTCTTACTGGTATTGATGAGGCTAAACAGCGGCCTGCGACTCGTTGATCGAGATCCTCGGCATGGAGCCGCTGGGTGGTACCGAGGTTCCGACGAGCAAGTCGGTGCATACGCTGCAGCTGTCTGGTCTCGTCGTCGGGGGCGGCGGCAAGGTCCTCGCGCGGTGCCGGATGACGTATGCAGCCGGGGATGGTGTCACACTCGAGCTTGGCGTCCGCGCAGAAAAGGAGGAGGCCGCCCGGCTTGTCGTTGGCGCGATTGGAGGCTAGTTGGGAGTGTGTGGGGAAGTGCGGGGTGGACGGGGCAGGCCAAATAGATCGGCGCCCGTTGTATCTCACTAAAAAAAAATGCTAGTTCGGGTCTTGTGTGTTCATGTGAGATGTTCCGATTGTTGAATTGAGGTAGATCACGCGAGGAGATGGGCGGAAGATGTCGGTATGTAACGTGGGCTGTCTGACCATCCCCCGGGTATTAGACACTGGTCCAAGCCGGTGGCAGGCTCCACCGCCTTGTACCTGACCACCACTATGCCCGACTTTCCGATCCCGACCGCAGAGGCCATCCAGGTCGACACGCGCGGCGCGGTCATTCTCTGCGAGGACTCGCCCGCGGTCAGCTCGAGCTTTTGGAACAATGAGGGCTTTGTGCTGATTGAAACCGCAGACACGAGACAGTCGCGGGATATACCTTCCGAACCATATCGAGCCCGTCTCTCATATCGCCGTCGACGTAAGTAAAATAGAAAAACGGTGGTTGAAAGCTAAACACCCAACAGATCGGAGGCTCGCTCGCCAAAGTCGTGTACTTTACCCGCTCAGCAGAGTCACCGCCCACGGCACCCTCGCCGCTCGACTCACCCCTCGCCCCCCCGTTTTTCGAACATGCCTCTTCCAACGAGCCCACGCCGACACGTAAACTCGATGGTGCGCTCACGCCGCTCGCGCTTGAGGATGCAGTCGGGACGGGCGAGCCCGACATGGACGGATTCAGCGAGCTGCTCCAGCGACGGGCGGCTGTCGACCATTTTCCAGGCGGCTCGCTCAACTTTGAGCGGTTCGAGACGGAGAGCATCGAGGACTGCATAGAGTTTATCTGCCAGTTGATCGAGCGGAGTGCCAAGATCAACCGGGTCTCGCTCCAGGAGATGAGGAGGAGCGTGAAGATCATGGCGACAGGCGGAGGGGCGTACCGGTGAGCTGCGTTGTTGCATTTCACTATTTCAAGTGGTTTGCTTATCGCGAGTAGGTATCACGAGTTGATGCGCGCACGCACTGGCGTAGACGTGATCGCCGAGTCCGAGATGGACTGTTTGATCATAGGGCTCAACTTTATCACTCTCATCCCAAATGAGGTGTACTACTTTTCCGACGAGCTCGTACGGGCCGTCACCCACACGCCCGGCCCAACGCATATGGATTTTCCTTCGCCGAGCGCCTCGCCGCGCACAGGACCACCAGCGCTCACACCCATCTCTACTGTCACTCCATCCAACCCAGTGCCGCTCGAACGACCGTCGCCCGACCCTCCGCAATACCATATCACATTTGCTTCCCCTCCGACGCCCACGAACCCGCACTTGCCGTGTTTGTTGGTGAACATTGGCTCGGGTGTGTCGATCCTGCGTGTTGACGCCTCGGGCTCGTACGAGCGTGTTTCAGGGAGCACGTTGGGCGGGGGTACACTCTGGGGTTTGCTCAGTTTGCTTACGGGCGCGACGAGCTTTGATGAGATGCTCGCGCTGAGCGAGCGAGGAGACCATTCAAAGGTGGATATGCTTGTTGGCGATATTTATGGTGGTGGGGACGGCGGGAGCGGAGGGGGGACGGACAAGTTGGGATTAAAGGCGAACGTCATTGCGTCGTCGTTTGGAAAGGTGTTTAAGAAGGGAGCAAAGGCCGAAAGGAAGGCTTTTAGCCCAGAGGACATCAGTCGGAGCTTGCTATATGCAATTTCGAACAATATTGGGCATATCGCGTGAGTGTTTTGCTTTTACTGTTATCTCTTGTTCTTTGACGAGACAACTTGACATTTGACTTGAACTTGCTAATACAGATACATGAATGCGGAAAAGTATGGTCTAAAGAGGATATACTTCGGTGGTTGCTTCATTCGAGGTACATACCCCTACCGGCTTCAAACATGCCTTCAGGCTTCACACCCGGCTCCAACTCAGCTAACAAATTTCTTCGCCAGGTCACGCAGCAACCATCGCGACGCTCTCTTACGCAATCCGGTTCTGGAGCAAGGGATCCATGCGAGCCATGTTCCTTAGACACGAAGGCTTCCTGTACGTTCTTTCTCTCCTAATCTTCCCGATCTTTCGTTATCTCGCCACTCGTGTCACTGAAGTATGAGCTCATTTTTTTCTCGCGTAGTGGTTCGATTGGCGCATGGATCAAAAATATCGAGCGAGTGGACCGGAACGGCAGTGCAAGTGAAGGGCCAGCTACCCCAACAAGGGCTTCCCCAACTAGGCCAGAACCTTCTCTCCCGAATGGAGCTGGATTGCTCCAGCCCATGTCTGCCCCTGCGCTAAACTAGAGAGATAGAGCTGTACTCTGTTATGTTCTTGTCTATCGTTTACATCTTGGCTTTTTTTATTGTTGTTATCGCGTCGGGCCGGAGAGTGTCCGTCTGGATTGGATTTTCTCGGAGTACATTACTTACATTACTCTTGTTGTATACAAGTTATTGCTGTATGTGTTGCTGTTTGATCACGACAATCAAACCGCGTTTCAGACGAATCGAACAGA